>JAAAKG020197778.1:0-23896 GCA_010014905.2 Druon quercuslanigerum | reverse complement strand
TGGTGAAGCTGTGGTGGTATAGGGAATGTAAAATGATGAAGAGAAAGGTGAAAAGGAAGTACAGGAAGTGGAAGGAAGGAAATGAGAAAAGGGAGGACGAAGAAATGAGGAAGGAGTTTAGGATAATGTGTAAAAAAAAATAGCAGGAAAAGGAAAAAGAGCTGGAAGAGGAGTTGAGAAATGTTAAGACATAAGGGGACATGTGGAAGATAATTAATAGGTTTAGAAAACGTAGGGTGGGGATAAGTGAGAAGATAGGAGTAACGAATAGAGGGAATTTTTTAAAGATTCATTTCATGGATCAGAAGCATGGAAGAGAGATGAGGGGATTAGAAGAACAAGGGAGGTTCATGGAAAGGAGCTGAATGACGAGGAGATAGAGAGGCAGATAAGGAAGTTGAAAAGGTCTAAGGCAGCAGGACTGGACGGGGTAGAGAACGAAGCATGTCTGTTTGGCACATAAGAGGTAAGGTACAGGTTGCAGGGGGTAGTGAGAAAAGTATGGTGCGTGGAGGGATTCCCAAGAGGGTGGGGGGAGGGGGTGATCGTAACACTGTATAAAAAAGGGGATAAGGAGAGGCAGGAAAATTATAGAGGAATTATGCTAACGAATACGGCGTACCAAATATACGCGATGGCGCTGGCAGATAGGCTGCGGAAGGATGTTGAGGGGAAAGGCATACTGCCAGAGACGCAGGCTGGCTTTAGGGAGGGAAGGAGTACTATTGACAATATTTACGTTTTAAAGCACGTGGTGGATAGAGAACTATTCAAAAGGGGTGCCAAAGTGTACGCGTTTTTTGTAGATCTAAAAGGCTCGTTCCCTTTGGTTAATACGGGGAGGTTGTGCGAGGCAATGGAAGAGAGGGGAGTGGAGAGAGGCCTGATCGAGAGGGTGAGGGAGGTATATGAGGCGACAATAGAAAGGGTGAGAGGAGGGGAGGGAATCTCTAAAGGTTTCTAGATGGCTAGGGGGGTGAGGCAGGGGTGTCTGCTTAGTCCAACGCTGTTTGCAATTTTAATCGCAGATATGGAAAGTAAGCTAGCCGCCGGAGTAATAGTAGGAGTAAGGGTAGGAGGGATAAGGATATAGTCACTCGAATATGCAGATGACATAATGCTGCTAGCAAAGAGCGAAGAGGCTTTAAAGGAGATGATGACAAGGTTGACAAGATACTTGGACAAAAATAGGTTAGAGTTAAATGCGGATAAGTCCAAGGTTATGGTGTTCAGAAAAGGAGGGGAGAGAGATAAGGGAGCGGAGTGGAAGTGGAAGGGAAAAGCGGTAGAGGAGGTGAAAGAGTTTGTGTACCTTGGCTTCCTGTTTCGGAGGAATGGGGGAGTGGATGGTCGTATAAAAGAGAGAGTGAGAAGGGCAATTGTTGTGATGAGGCAAGTGTGGGGCTGGGAAAGAAGTTGTTTGCAGATGATTTTGTTAGGAGAATGAAATTGTTTGATTCGCTAGTGATGAGTGTCTTATTTTACGGGCTCGAGAAGTGGGATTGGAAGGTAAGTGAGGAGGTAAATAGGATACAGGAGAGGTATATAAAGTGGACACTGGGGTTAGCAAGGAATTCGCCGAACTCTATTGTCAGGAGAGAGACAGGAAGATGGAAGTGGGAGGATGGAGGTGGAAAGGGAAAGGTATTTTAGAACAAATCGATTGCATATCGATGAAGTGAGAAGCATGCATGAGGAAGGTAGGAGGGTGTATGAGTTGTTTAAAAGAAACAGCATCGAGAGAGAAGGGAGCAGGGGAGGAGTGAATAAGAGAGTCAAGGTTTAATGGAGAGAAAAGAAGATAGGAACTTATAGCGAGAATGAGATACGGATGCATGGAGGGTTATAATACGTTCTAGTTTTCTGGAGAGAATAGGATGTATGAGTTGTGTGGGAAGGGGGATGCAAAAGTGGAATACTGCTTGTAGGAGTGTGAAGAGGTGCAAAGGAGTGGGATAAGCATGGATGTATTGTTGCATGAAAGGAGGGGCAAAAGGGCAGTGGTATGGGTGAAGGGGATGTTGGGTAACATGGAGAAGAAGAGAAGGAAGGAGGAAGAGGAATGGAGAAGGAGAGATTGTATATAGGAGAGGAAGTAGATTTAACAAAATTGTACATATTGTAAATAGTAGATAAGGGTTAGGGATTAGCTGCAGAGGCAGAGGCTGGTAAGCCGAGGCAAAGCGAGAAAATAGCGTCATGCGTGCGAGGCGAGAAAGTAGCGACATGCTTGCGAGACGATGCGAAGCGAGGGAGGCAAGGTCGGCTTGGTATTTTTAATTTTCCGATTGCGAAACTAACATTTTTATGCTTGATATTTTATGCCTCATTAGGAAAAAGGGGCTCCCGCTGGCAAGGGTCGACACAGCACAGTCAGGGACGTGAGTCAGGGTTGTCAGGAGAAGTCAAGTGTAGAGGGTTAGACGAGCAAGTTGGCCATGATCAAATGGAACTCGCCCCAGTTTCAGGGAGTTGAAACAGATCCTAATCTCTCTCTCTCTCTTTGTCTAAAATAAGGATTCCTGTCTCAATGGGAGGTCGTCTTTTCCTCCACGTCTACCTGCGTATCCTTCCCCTTCCACTGTGCAACGACACTCTTTATTTCCATGCCTATTCCTCGACTCAAAATGCCAATAGGCCGACGAAATCCCTGGCATTTCGACGAGCTTCAGAATATAAACGTAAATATAGGTAGATTCTCAACAAGTTTGATATGAACATTAATTTTCCATAAGCTGCCCATTGCGTGAATGAAGTGATTAAAAAAAAATGTTGTATTGTTTTTTTCTTTCGTAAATTTAAGAAAAAAACCATAACTTTAGAAAATTATTCAAATAGAATATTATTTAAAATAATAAATACTTGATAATCGCTGCGGGATCGTATTGACCCTCAAAACTAAATTTTGTAGAAATTGTTGATGTACATTGTTGGCTTTATAGTCAGGTGAATTGAAAACAATTGAGTTGTTTCAAACGTTCCTGCACATAATAGTGATCCTTATCAGTGAGTTTTTTTAAATATGTGAAAAGTACATCATTTCTTGCAGGTATGCTATTTTACAATGGACACTCCTTTTCATAAAAATAAAATCTTTTAATGAAGAACAACTAATGAAAAAAAATTAAATGTAGTAGGAAAATTGTGTAAAAAATTTATTTATAAATTTTTTTAGAGTTCTCAAACAACACTGCAGTCTAAGAACTTTTCTTTTTCTTATATCGACGAAAAGTTAATGCAAATTTTTTTCACAGTAGTAGGAATACAGATTGTCAAGGAGCATTGCACTTAAAACAAATTTTCCTCGATTTCTTGAATACAAATTTTCCTTTAAAAAAGTTTTATATCTCTAAAATTTGAAAAATTTTAGTTTTTCAAAATTTTTATAATTTCAATTTTTGAAATTGAGATCTACTGAGTCTTCTGTTATCGTTTAAAATTAAAACACTGCAGCAAAAGAGTTCGTGAAAATATGTAATAAATGTTCGGTTATAAGAATTATTTCTGTAAAAGCAACAAAAATTATTTGCCTTTCAAAATAAACTTTTCGGCGATAAGGAAAAAAACATTTTTTTAAGAATACTTGAATAATTATTCAACTACAATGTTTTTTATAATTTGATATTTTTACTACAGTGTAATTTTTAAGGAACTGTAATGTTTTCTGACGACTTAAAAAAAATAGTTAGTAAATTTTTATACTACATTGCAATTGTTTTTTCGGAATAAGACGGTCTCAAGGTACCGCGGCCTTCCTGACCTCTCGGCGTTCTTTTTCTATTGTTCAGCGCAGGTCTGGATCTCGAAGCAATGTGGCTCTCAATCGGCGCCTTCTGCATTATGTTAAAGGGGTACATTTAAATGGAATAGTGTATGAACTCTGTTACCATCTACCATAGAGGTCGAGTCGAAGGCGGGTTGCCGTGTAAAACTGTTTGGGCAACTGTAATGCACATTAACGTATGTGACTTAAAGAAAAAAGTAACGTACGTTACTTAAAGAAATTTTAATACTGTTTATACTAAATATATTTATAAAAATTTTTAATATGTATGGAGTCTAATTGACAACGAAACATGCGGGTTTCTTTTTTTATGATTTATATAAATTTTTAAATACTTGCCTACGTTTTTATAGGCACTTAATCATATCGGTAGAAAATTTAACTATTTCTTTGAAAATTTATTTTGTTTTCTTACAAACTGATTTCTTTAACTGAAAATGAAACTATTATATTTTTTGCTGTATATTTTTTTTCTGTAAATTATAAAAAAAGAAATCCATATGTTTCGTTGACAATTAACTTTCTTTAAGTAACGTACATGGTAGGACGCAACGGGGTTTATACATTATTTCACTTAAATATATCCCTGTAACATAATGAGGAAGGCGCCGGTTGAGATCCACAGCGCTTCGAGATCCAGACCAGTGCTGAACAATAGAAAAAGGTCGCCGAGAGGGCAGGTAGTCCGCGACACCTTGAGATCGTTTTAAACCGTTTTTTCATCAAAGTTGTATTTCGTTCAAAGAAATTGTTTTAGGAATACTGCATGCTTTATCAAAAGTAATTAATGAAATTTAATAAAATTTAAATTTTGAGTTAAATAATGTGTATAATTTTACAACTAAGATATTAACCAAAGAATAACAAATCCAATTGTAATACTGCGTACATACAATACATTATGTACTTTTCACGAATTTGATAAAACTCACTGATAAAGGCCACCATTGTGGGCCGACACGTGTGAAACAACATGTATTTCTACAAAATAATAACTTCTTGAAACACTTACATTTGTTGACTTAAATTAATCATTATCTCACTACAATTGGAAAGTGGACCAAAATTGAAAATTGTATAATTTTTCATTCATGAAAAGTTCATATATCATATTTATATTTTATTAGATTGGACTTAATCTAATTTTGTATATTCAAATGATTTTCTTGGACATAATAATATTCTTCAAATAGGAATAGATATAAGTTGGAAGGCAAAGAGATTATCTCCACAGGGGACGTAGCATCGAGGGCTTGGAGCAACTTTGAATCCAGTGAGGGGTAGTGTCGCTGCGCACTGGAAGGGGAAGGATACGCAGGTAGCCGTGGAGGAAATGATGACTGCCCGCTTGTATCAACAAAATTCCGGCGGGACACATGGACTGTGGCCTTCTGGGGGCCAGAATATGACTCTTTAAGACCGCTTTGAGACCAACGTCTATACCTGCTTACTGTAGTCTTGTTTCGGTCTTTATTTTCACGAGGGAGGTTACTTATATAGTTTATTTATATTTACTTATGCTCATTATCTTTTTACTTGAATTTAATTATAAATAATTATGTACCCAATGACTCTGAAGGCGAATCTGAATGTTGTTCGTTTTGACATGTCTTTTTCTCCTTACAAGATGAGTTATACTTTTCCTTATTTTAAGGCCATGTGACGAGTGGGTCACGTGACCAAATTCTTACCTTAAAGACACTTTTTTTTATTTCCTAAGTTATTTTCGCACGAAGCGCCACAATAAGTTGAAAAGGTAGTAAGAAAGGTGGGCCTGGTCCAAAATTTGAATCATGATAAAAAAAGCAAGAAAAAATATTAACGAAAGAAACTTTTCTCATCATTATAAAAATTTAGGACTAGATCCACCTTTCTTAGTGCTTCTTATTTAGTATCCTAAATTTTGAACACAAGGTGAATCAAAACAAAACCAAATCACGCGATTTGGTTGGCCAAGCTGTGGTCCCAGACGATGATATACCTGATAGGTTGTTAATTAACATATCTTCAGATATAAGATCGATAGAAGTGTTCAAGATATTCAGAAATCGTCAGAACTTCTAAACATTTGTGAGGATGCCTGACTTTTATTAGTACGAATTTTTAAAATAAAAATTCTTTTGTGTGATTTTAAACTCCTATAATCTCCTAAAAATACTGACTTAGAAATCATTTAATTTTTTATGTTAATTTTTGTTTGAAATTAAAAATGCTTTGAATTCGGGAGATTTGATTAAAATACTAAAACTACAGAATCACGGCTTCTCTATTTCCTTTTTCAAATTACCATTTTATAGTTTTGGTATCTGGATTCAAATTTAAAAGTGGGGCAACGATTAAAGCAGACCGGTATATGACCATGAATTTTTTTGTCAAATTTTAGTGGCCGCCGTATATTCTGTCTCATATTCAGTTTCTTTTATAATGACACACACGTGAACTAATTTTGTATTTATAAAAGTTGTTTTGATGTCATTAAGTGATGAAATATTGATTTCACAAATATTAAAAGAATTACGTACATAGTAGGGCAGAGGTAAGATGATCAAATTAGTCAAATCATTTGAGCCAAGCTGAAGACAGCTGTGGTTCGAAATCTGAAGGAAATGCAAAGAAATAATTTTTAAATGGATATAGCCTTCTGTTACTCAGTTAATTGGACTTTTAAAAAAAGTTGCACATATCTAACTTTAAATCCTTTCACTTTGAAGTGAAGAAACATAATAATTATTATAATAAAAAGCTCTTGTTTGAAGCGTTTAAAAATCTTGAATTAAGCCTTTTTAAAAATATAATTAACTAAATTTTCAAAAAATTGTAAATTTCTCAAGAATTTTAAAAGTTTGTATAGTTGTTTACGAGAAACGACTTTATTCACAAAAAATAACCCATTATATTTCCTACTATATAAAAATCGTCTTCAATTTTCAAACTTTTCAATTTACAAACTCAAAAACTGAGCAACAGAAATTAACCTGCTTTAATTTTTTTTACTTCTTTCTTTAATTCAGGAAAAGTTAAACGCCCTATTAAGTGGTTGATCAATGTAGCTAGTATCGTTGTAGCTCTTTTCTCATGTAGCAAAATTAAAATAAAATCTTTTTAGCTCACTCGTACATGAAAATGATACTTCTCTATGTCTGCAGTCAAAGCAATAGTTGTGCATACGTATATGCCACATTTTATTATCATCTTACCTAGCAGCCTCATACATTCACCCTATATGTATAGTAGTGGATCAGGGCAAGTGAAGTAATCGAAGAGGTGACGCTCCGATCAGGACGGCTGACTTTGTCATTGTATTACATGGACGACAGATATAAAGTAATGATAAAAGTAATTCTGTTTCCCGATATTAGGACACAATATTTTTTGTTAGTTATAATAAGAGTAGCAATAACATAGGCCGACAAGATTTGTAACCCAGAAACTAGACTATACTTTTTTGATGGGATTTGACGCCTGTTTTTTCTCAAAATATCCTAACCTAAAAGTGCAGAAAATGCTGGTTTTCGCTATGTTGGAGACTCTATTACACGGCGGGCTGATTTTTTTCGCAAAATCTAGTCAAAGTATCTAAAGATTTTAGGGATACTAATCTCGATTCTGCGGCCAGTTTCTAAATTCAAGATGGTGGATCCAATATCAAAGTGCTTGAAAATGGTTAATAGCGAGTTTTTGGGGTTGCTGCTCTCGAATCTGTGGTCAAAATTTTCAAATTTAAGATTGCGGATTCAATATGGCGGCTACAGCTGCCACACTTCTCAGTCGCAGATTCGAGATCAGCGACCCAAAAACCCCACAAATAACCATTTTCAAGCACTTTTCGGAAATTTTAGTAACTCGCTATGAAGTGTGGCCGCTGTAACCGCCATATTGGATCCGCTATTTTTAATTTAGAAATTCTGACGCCATATTTGAGTTCAATGACCCCAAAAACCCACGAGTAACCATTTTCAAGCACTTTTTGGAATGTTTAGGAATTCGCTATGAAGTGTGTCAGCTGAAACCGTCCTCTTAGATCCGGGATATTGAATTTGAAAACTCTGACCACAGATTTGTGATTAGCGACTCCAAAATCCTTGAATGCTTTGACGGGTTTTTATGAAAAAAGCAGTCCGCCGTGTAATCTCGTCTCCAATTTAGCGAAAAACAGCATTTTCCAAACTTTTGGCTTGAATATCTCGAGAAAACCCAGACCTTAAGAAATTCTGAGGCCAGGTTTTGATTCAGCGTGTCAAAACCCTTCGGAAAAGTATAGTCTGGTTTCTAGGTTTTGAGAAAAAAATTTTGTTCGCCTGTGTAATCATTAATTCCAAAAAAATCACAGAAACATTCAACTTAATAGTTGTAACATGAAATATTTAGATCTACATTCTGAGATTTAAAATTTTATTTCCTATGATTATTTATTTTGCTGCTTTCATCAAATAATTCTTAATGTTTAAAAATTATAATTGTTCTAAATTATGTGTAATTGTTAATGCTATGTATTTTTTATCAAATTATGAATAAATCAAATAATATATAATATCTTAATCCTCCATTACGTCAAAAATTAAAAAAAAAGAATAAATTATCCAAAAATAGGTTTGATATATTATGAGCTGAGACGGAAAGCTATTGACCAGATTACCGGACGCGTCTTTGAGTTGCAAATAGTAGGGCCCTGTGTCAAAGGTTAATGTTAAATATGGCTACAAATTAAATAAGCAGTCACGGCAATGGTCCCGGGATTCTCCCGAAGAAAAAACCCCAAGCAAAGGCGTAAGCAAACAAGCTGAAGACTATATGGCATTAGGGAGTGGTGCCTCAACCCGATCCTCTGGGAACAGTTTTTCTCTGACCCATATCGACTCTTTAAAGATCATGAAGTTATTATTGACCACCCGCCCAAACCAGGGGAGGTCGACGCAATTTGGAGAGAATTCTGGAGAGTATCCAGGACCACATTATATCCAGGGTTCCTGGTGGAAGAATTTTCCTTCAGCCCACCAACATCTGGTACGAAAATTTATGTCGTGGAATACTCAATCTCGAATGTCTTCACAACAGGATCGCTCTGAGAACAGCACGTACAGTCGCAGTTAGACGGGAGCCTATTCATAAAATGATCGGGATACCAGAAGAAGTGGGTAAAATGCATCAAACATTATTCATCACGAGTACTCACTCCTGAAGGCCCGAATGAAGAATGCACAGAAGAAATATTTCCGTGCAATCTCAAAAATAATTTTTGGACGACTTGATAAACTTGAAACTTGTAAATAAATTTGCAGATGGCCTAATTTCTAAATTTGATCATTATGAAATTTATTGCTGGGGAACTTGATTGATTCGCAATTTATAAAGAAAAGTCAATATTCGCCAGTTTTGTAATATTAGACTTATCAATGTGGAAAATTCTGTCATATCGAATTTGGAAATAAATTTGCAGAGTCCAGTTATAATTTCAAACTGGGTAATTGTACGAATTTACATACAATCATAACTTGGTTTATATATAAAATTGGTGCATTTGCAGATGGTATCTGCAAAAACTATATCAATATTTCTTAGGCAATTTTATTCGTATTTAAAATTTATATTTCCCAATTAAAAACCGCCATGTCTTTGGTTTAAAATGCGAGCCTGGACTCGCGGTCGATAAGGAAGTGCGCACTGATTCTGTGTGTGTCGTTTCTGTCGTTCGGAGCGCGAAGGCTGCGACAGTTACAGCTAGCCTCGTGGTTAATTATAACTATAGTCTATGGACTTCACACACACACACGGGATAAGGCATTTTTATCCGTTTTCCTCCATTTCGCGACGTATTTCGCAAGATTTAGTTCCACCATAATGAAGTTGTGTCTTCCGAAAACGTGATGTTTCCGAGAATCGAAAGATGAGTCACTTTTCAAAAATACACGCATTATTTTGCCAGGGGTTACGTATTTAAATTTTTAAAAGAACCTGTATTATTATCAGCGAGTAAGAAAAGTTCGTAAAGTCTTTTTAGATTAGATAGAGCTACGAATGAATGATTGTTTTTTAAATCACTTTTTTTCTGAAAAAAGATCTCTTTTGTTCCGATGGGAATCAAACGACAGAACTTCCGTTTGCCGTTAGACAGCTTTTCCCTTAGGCTGCTAGAGAGATCGAAAGAAGAATCCTTTGACAGAAATACACGAATTAATTTGTAAGGTGTTACGTATTCAAAATTTTCAAAGAATCTGAATTATCAGAGAATAACAGACATTCTTTATGTCTGAAAAGACTATATGGAGCGATGAGTTAATTAATTTTGTTGTCTTAACTAATTTTTTTCTGAAAAAACATCTCCTTCGCTCTGTCGAGAATCGAACAACAGGACTTCCGATTGCCGGTCGGGTGCTTTTCCTTTAAGCTACTAGAGTGCTTGAAGAAGAATCTTTTGTCGGAAATACACTTATTACTTGGTCAGGTGTAACGTATTCAAAATGTTCAAGGAATCTGTATTATGATCAGAAAATAACAGAAATTCTTTACTTTTCAGAATTGATGGATCCTTGAATTAATTATTGTTTCAAATTAATTGTTTCTGCAAAGATACCTTTTCCTTTGCTTCGCTGGGAATCTAACCACAGAAATTCCGATATCCGATTGTGTGCTTTTCCCTTAAGCTTATCGAGAGATCGAAAGAAGAATCCTCGTTCAGAGATAAACGAATTATTTTGCCAGGGTTCACATATTTAAATGGTTTAAGGAATCTGTATTATTATTAGAGAATCGCCGGAATTTTTAACTTTTTAGGCTAGATGTTGCTATGAATGAATGATTTTGTTAATTCACTTATTTCTGAAAAAAGATCGCTTTCGCTCCGTTGGGAATCGAACCACAGAACTTCCGATTGCCGACCAGCTTCTTTTCCCTTTTGCTTCTAGAGAGTTTGAAAGAAGAATGCTTTATCAGATATACACGCATTATTTTGCCAGGGGTTAATTTTTAAAATTTTTCAAGAAATCTGTATTATCGTCAGAGAAAAAGAAAAGTTCTTTACATCTTTATAAATTAGATGGAGCTATGAATGAATGAATTTTCTTATCAATAATTTTTTGCTGAAAAAAGATCTTCTCCTTCGCTTCGCTGGTAATCGAACCACAGAACTTTCGATTGCTCAAACTACTAGGGGGTCGCAGTAAAAATCGTTTTTCAGAAATACACGCGTTACTTTACAAAGTTGTTACGCATTCAAATTTTTCAAGGAATCTTTATTATCATTAGAGAATAATATAAATTCCTAACGTCTTTTTAGAATAGATAAAGGTTTGAAGTATTTTTGTTTTAATTTATTTTTTTCTAAAAAAAGATCTCCGATCCGTTGGTAATCGAACCATAGAACTTTCGATAAGCCGATCGGGTGCTTTTCCCTCAAGCTACTAGAGGGTTCGATATTCTGTATTATCATCAGAGAATGACAGAAATTTTTTACATCTTTAAAGCCAGGATGTATTTATGAATTAATTTTTAATTTTACTAATTTTCTCTGAAGAAAGTTCTTCGTTCCACTGGCATTCACTCCACGAAAATTTCGGTTGGTTGCTGTTCCCCTCAGCTATTGGTGAGATCAAAAGAAGAATCTCTTTTCAGAAGTACGCGCATTATTTTGCCAGGTGTTACGTATTACATTTTTCAAGGAGTCTGTATTATTATCAGAGAATAAGAAAAATTCTTAGCCTCTTTTCAGACCAGATGGAGCTATGAATTAATTTTTTTTAAATTAATTTTTTTTCTGTGAAAAGCTCCTTTGCTATGCTAGGAACAGAACCATAGTACTTTCGATTGCTGGTCATGTTCTTTCCCATTAAGCTACTGGACATATCGAAAGAAGAATTCTTTTTCAGAAATACGCGCGTTATTTGGCCAGATGTTACGTATAAATTGTTCAAGAATACTGTATTATAATAAGTGCACAACAGAAATCATTAAAGTCTTCTCCAACTTGAAAAAAGATCTTTTTCGCTTTGCTGGTAATCGAACCACAAAACTTCAGATTGTCGGTCGGGTGATTTTCTCTTCAGCTACTAGAGAAATCGAAAGAAGAATACTTTTTCAGAAAGACACTGGCAGTCGGAAGTTCTGTCTTTTGATTCCCAGCTGAGCAAAGGAGAATATCTTTTTTGAAAAAAAAATTCTGAATATAATACAGATTCCTTGGAAAATTTGAATGTATGATAATTAACAAAAAATGCGTCTATTCCGGAATAAGTATTCTTCTTTCGATCGCTCTAGTAGCTTAAGGGAAAAGCACCCAATCGGCAATATGGTCCCAGTCAAATTGGCTGAAACTGTAGTATAATGTAGTTTATAATATCCTGATAAATTAAAGTCCTTAGACACACCGTCCAAAAAACGACAGGTTTCGAGATAAGATGGACTAAATGTCACTTTTCATGGCCGTGAGAGGAGTTCCACGGACCCTCGAAGACTGTTTGGCACCACGCTCAGGGATCATGCCGAAATCACTGTCCCTTGGATAGCTTGTAGTTTGGGACCCCCTGAACAATAATATCCATGTCTAAAGGTCGAAGAAAGGATACTTTTCCGTCGGCGTTGCATCGTATATCGCTTTTCATGCAGATGAGAAGAGCTACAGCAACCACAGAGGACTGTTTGGCACCACGCTCAGGGATCATGCCGAAATCGCTGTCTCTTTAATATTTTATAGTTTGGGACTCTCTGAACAATAATATCCATGTCTAAAGGTCGATAAAAGGATGATTTTCCTTCGGTGTTCCATCATACGTCGCTTTTCATGCAGAGGAGAAGAGTTACAGCGACCACAGAGGACTGTTTGGCACCACGCTCAGGGATAATTCCGAAATCGCTGTCTCTTTAATATTTAGTAGATTAGGGTTGCTGATCGATAATATTTATGTCATGCCCAACTCTCTGTCCATCCAATTAAGGAAAGAAATCCCGGTTATTCCAGACAATATCAAAACGATATCAGTGCACGATCCTGCCAATTAAGGCAATACCGGAGTATTATCCAGCCAGTTATGGAAATATTAAAGAATGATCAGGTTAATAATAGCAATATTCTGGTATTTACCAGCCAGTTAAGGCATGATTATATTGTTCCCATTAGCAGGGATCATGCCGAACTTTCTGTTTCATTGATATTTTGTATTTTAGGGTACCCTGATCAATAATATCTAGAATTGAAGGTTGAGAGATGGATTTTTTTTGTCGGTGTTGATAGATCCCATTAACTATATCGTCAAGACTAAAGTATGAGAAGTGTGTCTGGGGGCAGTATAACCACTGTAAAAATACTAATTGGTACACCAATTACGTACGTACTTATTCAAACTAAGTAATCAGGCCCTATTATCCGAGTCGTCAAGAATCTAATATTGAGTTGGTGCCTGCGGGTAGTTTACCTTTCGTAAAACAATTAATTAGTGGTTTTCGGATCATGGTAACATAAACTGAATTTCAAGTTACATTACCAAGGGCATAATTCCTTACTAAAACTAATTAATCATGTATTACCAACTACGTCGTTAAGACTTAAATATGAGAAAGGTGTCCAGGGGTAGTTTCAACTACTTTAAAATGTTAATTGGTAGTTTTCGGATAAAATTTAAACGAGCTAAATGTGATTAAACATCACTAAGTGCGTACCTACTTATTCAAACTAATTAATCGGGTCCTGTGAATTGCAGGTGACGGACAGCTGTGCACGGAGCAACTGTGCACGAGCCCATCTGTGCACATCCATGGCCATAGGCACAACTGTGCACTAGACCATCTGTGCACGTCTACATTTCAACGTGCACAGATGGGACACTCCCAACTGATCACGTCTAAATGTCGACTAAATGTCTGAATGACTAAATAAAATAAAAAATAAATGAATAAAATGACTAAATGTCGACGTTCGTGGACAAAGGCAATTTAATACAGAAGCAATTTACTCAAGATTGATCACTAAGACAAGGTGTATCGTATAGGCACGAAATGGCCACATAAAATCAGTTTTTAAGTTCTATGGAAATCTCATGAACTTGTGCCATGCCATTAACATTGGCGAGTTTTACCATATTGCTGGGGCAATCCTCAACAACAAGTATTGTTTTTGCATATAGATGGTTGAAGCGACCGTAGACTTAGCCCAAACAATATTACGAATATCACGTGAACCCAACGTCGTCCAGGCCAGAGTTACAAATGACAACCTGCATACCATGAATGGCAGATGAAATCACCTTAATGAACACCAAGTACCTCATTTACCTAGGCTGGATATGAATTATCTGAAGGAGTTGACATCCAAGATAAGTTTGACAGGGAGCGAATGGAAGATTTGGAATTAGACGACCTTGTCGATGAACCGGGTTTAATCTGAGTGCGAGTGTATTCTCGTTGCGGACGTGCAACGAAATATCAGATCTGGATGTCCTATGTAGAAGATAACTTGGTTCAAGCAGCCGATGATCAAGGGCTACAGCTGGATGAAGCACAAAACAATGAACAAAGATTGGGGTAATATTGTACTTGCAAAACTGGGGCCAGGACAGTTGGATCCTGTGCACATCTACCAAGCATATTATGGTATCTAGGATACGCGCGCCA
Source organism: Druon quercuslanigerum (assembly GCA_010014905.2). Taxonomy (NCBI): domain Eukaryota; kingdom Metazoa; phylum Arthropoda; class Insecta; order Hymenoptera; family Cynipidae; genus Druon; species Druon quercuslanigerum. Next base: position 9,513 of record JAAAKG020197778.1, on the reverse strand, counting down.
TCAGCCAGCAGTAAAGTATCAATCCAGAGCTATGATAATAATATTCCAGTTGCGGGCCAAAGGGAACAGTAGAATGATATACCAAAACTCGTCTTGTTTGAGCAAACTAATTCTTATTGTTGTCTTTACTGACCTGAGCTTCATCCAATACCAAACCATACACTAATGTTGCTATAACTGCTTTAAACACTTCCCGATTTTGCCTTCATTGGCCGGATCGCATCATAATTTTGCCTTAACTGTCTGCAAAATACCAGAATATTTCTATTATTAACCTAATCATTCTTTAATATTGCTATAACTGGCTGGATAATACACCGGTATTGCCTTAATTGGCAGGATCGTGCACTGATATCGTTTTGATATTTTCTTGAATAACCCAGATTTCTTTCATTAAATAGATGGATAGAGAGTTGGGCATGACATAAATATTATCGATCAGGAGGCTATAAATTACAAAATATCAAAGGGACAGCGTGTTCGGCATGATCCCTGAGCGTGGTGCCAAACAATCCTCTGTGGTCGCTGTAACTCTCATCTGCATGAAAAACGACATATGATGTAACACCGACGTAAAAGTATCCTCTCGTCGCCTTTAAACTAGATATTATTGTTTAGGGGGTCCCAAACTATAAAATATCCAAGGGACAGTGAGTTCGGCATGATCCCTGAGCGTAGTGCCAAACAGTCTTCGAGGGTCCGTGGCACTCCTCTCGCGGCCATGAAAAGTGATATTTGTCCCTTCTATCTCGAAACCTGTCGTTTTTTGGACCCAGCGTAAGGACTTTATTGGACGAGGATGTTATAAACTACATTATACTACAGTTTCGGCCAAGTTGACCGGGACCATATTTTCCATAGATCTAAATTTTTGTTTTCAATTTTTTTTAAACTACGAATACTATACTAAATAAAAAAAATCAGGACAGTACAAAATTCGATCCGATTAAATTAGAATTTTTCACGTCGCAATTTGATTCTCGCTTCTGTAGACCAATTTCTCTTCAAACGAAAATTAACAAGTTGCTCAAATAAAACGATGAATTCCTTTCAGATAAGGATTACCGTTGATCCAGAACTCAGTGACAATTATGTCACAAATGGCTTTTTGATAAAGTATTACTTTAAAATTAATGGACTAAAAATTGAGACAAGCGAAATTCAATTGAATGTAAATAGGGAACCTGAATTAATTGATGGAGTATCCTTCGGTATTTTCGTAAGCAACAAATTAATTCGTTTTAGATTTATTGCCCTAGCGGGATTGGTACCGACGCGTGTACTCGGCACCAATCTCCTGAACAGGGCAAATTAAAAATCGAACAATCCAAGACTCAAAATTAAATTTCATGAGCCGAAGAGGTCGAAACAAATACACTAAAGATAAGAAAAATCAGTAAAAGGGTAAAAGGGAATTTATCTCTTGAGTTCACTCGTCAAGGGCCATGTGTGAATAATAATTCTTCATATTTAACAAACAATTATTCTTAAGCACATAAGAATAATGTTACAATGTCTTTGAAATAATTATTCACTTTAAAGCGATTCTAATCTTAGAAAGTACAATTTTTTGTATCAAATATAGATCATTATGTAATTATTACATTATGTTTCCATTACAAACAAATTAATGTAAAGAATTCCTGAAAATAAAACCAAGAATCCAACGACCAAATTCGGACAACCACCATAAAATGTTCCCATTGCAATCTGATAATTAACAAAAAACATTGTTCTTCTAAAAAAAGAAAATAATCTCCCTTTCTTCTGGGCAAAAATTAAAAAGAGGACAGAAAAATGAGAAAGCAACCAACCAAATAAAAAAACAAGGTACGTAGGAAGAAGTGCCTATCAGTCGAACTGGATTTTTGATTAAGAACAACTGATTAAAGACGGACCTAACTACTTTAGGCGCCCACATATCTCTATTTAATTATCTGAGATAACTTTCTGACACGAAGCAAAAGATAACCAGCAATTACAGAAGTCAAGTCTTAAATCCGCTCATTGCATTAATTTAAAATCATATACCGAGAAAATTCATTCGATACACCCTATAAATATTTTTACTCAACTACAAGAAAGAATACGTATTTCGTATATCAAATTGGACATTTATTATGTCTTACAGTCCCCATATGAAATAAAATAATTTGAGTCAAAAAACAAGTTTTAACTCAAACTTTATTTTATTGAAAAAAACTTCCTTCAAAATCCTCCTTACAAGTTTCGGTACAACATGCGTACCTTTAGCAAAGGTCTTTAAATCTGAATAAACAATATTATAATTATTAATAGTATAAATACAATGAACATATAATTTGGAGTTTAAGATAAAATTAAAAGTAAATACCTGAAGTAACAAAAATAAATTGAGACTTCTATAACTCTAAAACTACATTTTACAAATACAGATTTGGTCGTAGCATGGTAAGGATAAACAGAGAATGACAAGTTAAAAATGCATGAAGACCGCTTGTGATAAACATCTATGAAACAGTAAATTGCTTTCATTGAAATGACTGATGCGGAAGCGCGAAAATTTAAATTTAAAATTCAAGAATTTTTTTTTTAATAAAGGGATTAAATGTTTTAAGGTACTTTGATAAATTTTATTAACGTTTAGAATTACGGAATGTAAATTAACAGAAATATTACGAAATTTATTTATAAAAATAGATTCAATAATGCGACGTTTCTATGTGTTTCTTTCTGTAGGTAAAATTTTTATGTTTTTAAAGTCTCACGAGCACTCTTGGAAAATAGGAACGTATCATATAAATAATGACTTCAAACGACCGGTAACATTTAGAACAAATCAAATACAGAAAATGGCGAAGTTCGACGTCGATTGGTTCAATTATGTAATTGCGATGTAACTAGTCGAACTTGCCTAAATAAGAAAAGTTCTCACCTCGGCCATATTCGAAAGATCCAAATTATGCAATTAAATCTCCTCAAATACAATAAATGATAGCTGTTGCCTTCGGTACTTGAATATAATTCGGAGTCTCAAAATGTCGGACTTACTCGGCGAATGTTCAGATAGAGAGTGACGAGTTCCCCATGCGGGCGGAAGCTCGTCACGAACAAGACAGAAGTTACAATTCACATCGCTATGGCGTCCGGCCAGTCGCAACAACCATTACAATCACGTGGTCTCTAGCGAGTGCTACGTAACTTACAAACTCGTACATAAGTTCTAGCGCGCCCTGCGCTTGGTCACATTCTTAGTGACACACAGTGTGCACAATGTCCAATTGTCAATCATTGCGCCCACAAAATTCATATAATGCACTAGGCTTGTCTTGTAATGATCACTGCACATGAAAAACTGTTCGTAAGAGAAAATTTCATTTCATCGGACGCACGGGGTTCCGTGCGGCACAGGCACATCCGAGGCTGTAGATGAGACGTGAAGTAAGTGGCGGACTCTATTATGGTTGGCGGGAGTATTGCCATGATTCGAATGTGGAATCGTCCTTCCTTCCTTCATATAATCAAATTACTTAAGACATCCTTCCTTCAGATATTTGTAATCATCGAGGCATGCTTCCTTCATGTCTTTAGTCCTTGGAATACGGGTGAGGCTTGGTTCAAAGTCTTTAATGGCTCGAGGTTTACATAAAAAAAGTATATTCAAAAAGAATTAGCGATATAATAATAAAATCGAGAGTGCTTCGAGAGTTCGTGGTGTGGCTCCCTAGCTGAACTTTATTACCGATCGCGGATAAACTAGACTGTCTTCTGGTGCCAGTTGTTACATTTATCATTTGATGTTACAGATCAAATCTGTACGTCACAATAGGTAAATAAAAGATTATTTAATAATCAACTTGCTTGTCGATTAAAAACTCATAACAGTATTGTAGCAAAAGCTTATGTTCTGCCCAAAGTTCACAAACCTAATTTAAATTGGAGATGGATTGTTTCTACAGTTGGTTCTCCTAACTATTATCTACCCAAACATATCTCTAACATTCTGAAACCTGTGTCTATCAGTAACAGCTCTTTTGTAAAAAAATAGTTGCGAACGCAAAGATGCGTTAAAAGATATAACTAGATTGTATCTAAGAAAAACGTATTCAACATCGTAATTTAACAAAGATAACGAAATGTCCTATGGGTTCACCATTGTCTTCAGTAGTTTCTGATTTACTTCTACAGGATGTTGAAAAATGAGCTTCAAATCCATTAGATTTTACACCTATTCAATATAAACGATATGTTGATGACATAGAAAATAATCACAGGATAAAAATGGTTAAAAGACTCGGTAGACAAATTGACTGGTAGTAAGAAAACCAAACACTTAGTTTTTAACAGAAAATGTTCAAATATTTAATATTCTTGTAAATTTGCTAAGCATTAAACAAAAAAAAATTTGGGGAAATATTCTTTATTTATTTATTTTTTTATTATAACAGTGAACGGTCAATGCCCTTTAGTACACACGATTCTTAAAAATTAGGATAATACTAAAATAGCGAAAATTATACAATTATAAAATTGGCGTACAGGTATCTCAAGTTTCAGATACAGGATACAGTGCCATATTTTTAAATTAGAATAAACTTGTCTGCGCAATACAGTGCCGAAGCGATTTGTAGAGGTATTACAGAAGTCAAGAACATCACTGAACGAGTTTGCTTCTCTACAGATTCGCGTGAGCACAGAATTAATTTAAGAGTTATTGTAGATGTGTACAAATTAATCTGAGCAAGAACGGCAGAACAGTTAATTTTGTTATTAAGCAGATTGAACAGAAAGGAAACGTCGGAAAATATAAATCTTTACTCTATCTTTAGTATGTTTAACAATGTTCTTATTCCATCGCCATTCTCAATTGTCTGGCCGCAAATCGTAGAATACGATTTGGAGCTCTTTCTAGTGTAATTGTATGCATCATGTAAAATGGAGACCAGTTAATTGTTGCATATTCAAGGTGTGGACGAACAAGAGCTAAAAATAATGTCTTGAGCGCTGGTCGATTTTTTAACATTAGAGAATTTTTAATGACGAGCCCCACATATTTGAGTTGTAAGTGTAGCAGCAGAAACTTGGTTATTATATGAAAGCTCTTTATCTAAAAGAAGCCCAAGGTCTCACACAAGCTCCAGCCTGTGTAGATACTCATTTAGAATGCACCAGTCCTGTAATGGGTAAAGTTCATTTTGCAGTTCAATGCAATTCAAAAAAGAGCGAATCACTCTTAACATGTTCTAGTTATCAGCAAAGAGCAAAAAAGAACCAAATTTTGAGACGGCTCCAGCATCATTGACCAGAAGGACAAAAATCAGCGTCCCAAGATGCGACCCCTGCGGCACACCAGATGTTGCGTGGGATTCGTTGTAGTATTTATCTTCAATTCGAACGGTTTGAAATCTGTGATTCAAGTAACCTGAGATCCATGAAAGAAAATTAGATCCGATTCCCAAAGATCTGAGTTTCGCCGCTAGAATATTATGGTCGAATGAGTCAGAAGCTTTTAAGAAATCTGTATAAATGGTATCCACTTGGTAGCCGGATTCCATAGACTGTGACACAAAGTGCGTAAAAGAACATAAATTAGTCATAGCGGACTTCCCCCGCAAAAAGCCATGCTGCTCATCAACAAAGGTGTTCGTTGAAGCAAAGTACAATCGATCGTGTAAATAATGCTTTCAAAAACTTTAGATAAGGTGCTTAGTATAGTTATTGATCGATAGTTTATAACGTCCGTGCCATCTCCTGATTTGTAAACTGGAGTAATAGTACCTTTTTTCCACAAGACTTAATAATGGAAGGAGGTACACCATTTGGACCAGCACCTTCATTGACATCTAGTTTTAATAGTTTGTTCGTTATTTCTCCTCTGTCAATTTTTATACCAGGCAAATCGATTGTATCAGTTAACGGAAATTGAACATCATTTGTGGATGGTACACTATAAACAGATTTAAAGTGTTTCGCAAAAAACTATTAAAACTATCTTATAATTAACATGTCAATCTCAAATTCTTTCTTTCTTCTAGAGTGGAAAAAAGAAACTATTACTCCAGTTCACAAATCAGGAGATCGCAGTGACGTTATAAACTATCGACCAATAACTATACTAAGCACCTTAGTTAAAGTTTTTGAAAGCGTTGTTTACGATCGATTGTACTTAGCTTCAACTAACACCTTTTTTGATGAGCAGCATGGTTTTTTGCGGGGGAGGTCCGCTATGACTAATTTATGTTCTTTTACGCACTTTGTGTCACAGTCTATGGAATCCGGCTACCAAGTGGATACCATTTATTCAGATTTCTTAAAAGCTTCTGACTCATTCGACCATAATATTCTAGCGGTGAAACTCAGATCTTTGGGAATCGGATCTAATTTTCTTTCATGGATCTCAAGTTACTTGAATCACAGATTTTAATCCGTTCGAGTTGAAGATTAATACTCCAACGCATTCCACGCAACATTTGGTGTGCCGCAGGGGTCGCATCTTGGGCCGCTCCTTTTTGTCCTTCTGGTCAATGATGTTGGAGCCGTCTTAAAATTTTGTTCTTTATGCTCTATGCTGATGACTTGAAAATGATCAGAGTGATTCGCTCTTTTTTGGATTGCATTAAAGTGCAAAATGAACTTTACCGATTACAGGATTAGTGCATTCTAAATGGGCTGCGGCTTAACATTAAAAAATGCTCAATAATATCCTTTACGCGAAAAAAAGTAACGACAAGGCACGAGTATATGATTGGTGATGAGTATGTACACAGGCTGGAGCTTGTACATCATCTTGGGCTTCTTTTATATAAAGAGCTTTCATATAATGACCAAGTTTCTGCTGCTACACATAAAACTCTCAAATCTCTGGGTTTCGTCATTAAAAATGCTCTAATGTTAAAAAATCGACAAGCGCGCAAGATATTATTTTTAGCTCTTGTTCGTCTGCACCTTGAATATGCATCGATTATCTGGTCTCCATTTTACATGATAAATAAAATTAGACTAGAAAAAGCTCAAAATAGTTTTCTTTGATTTGGTGGCCAGAAATTGGGAATGGCAATGAATAGGCAGGATCATAACTATGATGGAATAAGAACATTGGTAAACATACCAAAGATAGAGTCAAGATTTGTATTCTCCGACGTTTCCTTTCAGTTCAATATGTTTAATAACAAAATTAACTGTTCTGCCATTCTTGCTCAGATTAATTTGTACACATCTACAATGACTCTGAAATTAATTATGTGCTCACGCGAATCTGCAGAGAAGCAAACTCGCTCAGTGATGTTCTTGACTTCTTTAATACCTTTACAAATAGCTTCAGAACCGTATTGCGTAAAAATGTTTAATCTCATTTGAAAATATGGCACTGTATCCTGTATCTGAAACTTGAGATTGCTGTACGCCAATTGTATAATTGTACCATTTTCGCTATTTTAGTATTATCCTAATTTTTAAGAATCGTGCGTACTAAAGAACATTGCCCGTTTACTCTTATAATAAATAAATAATTAATTATTCCTGCTAACAAAATTGAAGTTTTCTTAAATGTGTTCAATAGTATTGAAGATTCTGTAAAATTTTCCCATAAATGTGAGATCAACAGTGTTATTAATTATCTTGATTTGCAAATTATAAAAACACATAGTGGTAACTTATTAAAAAATTGGTATAAGAAGCCTTCTTGGTCTGGAAGATATTAAAATTTTTATTCACATAATTTATTTTGTCACAAAATTGCGTTAATCAGAAGAAGAATTTGTTATTAAGTTTAGCAAAATAAAATTTTAATATATTTAAGACAAATTTGATACATAAAAATTATCCGCTTGACTTAATTAATGACACTATTGCGAAACGCATTCATGAGGTTTATAATACTAGTATTAAAATAAATAAAATAAATAGATGGAAAGATTCTCACAAGAAATTCAATTCAAAAGTTACATTACCTTATATTCCAGGTTTATCCCATTTTTGTATGAATATCTGTGTACAAGGCTTCTCAGGGTTGCTGATTGCGAATTCACGATAAGATTCGCGAAATTCAAAATATAGGATCCAATATGGCGGACATGCTTGCGAGAAATGTTCATTTTTGCGGATATAAATACCCACATGATTTTTTGGGTCAAAAAATGAGCATTCGCGATCAGATTTGCAATATTCGAAGTGGCATACCTAATATGATGAATAGGAATGGAAAATTTCATGAAATTCTGTCGAGGTGCATACTTTACAAATCTGTTATCTAATTCTAACGATGATTGATTCGTTTATGTATCGTCTTTTGCCATTATAAGAAATATTTCCCGATTCTCATCACGTGGAAGTAGACGATTGTCGAAAATCTTTTTTTTCTTATTTTGTATTTTTATTCTTTTCTTATGTGAGGTCTACATTCTTAATACGTCGCTTTATCGAAGGTGAATGAGCTTGCCTGAAGTAATTTAAACAAAAATATAAGTTGCAAAATCTTACAGAAATTGTACATCCCCTTACCACACTTTTTCATATTCGAGCACCATATAAAATTAGCGGAGAACACATTAAATTTTTTTGTTACAATAATAATAAAGTCCACCAAATTGGATCCGCCATTTTCAATTTCGCTCAATGCATATGGAAAAATTTTCCCCAAGTAATGTGTTCAGCGATTTCATCAAAATCTAGGACCTCGAATTTTCTGTAAAATATTTTGTTATTCAGGCATTAGTGGGTTAAAATAATTTATCTCTTTATAAAAAAAACCATTCTTAAATTATAAATTTAAATTTTTCGCGCTTCCACATCTGTCGTTTCAATGAAAACACGTTACTGTTTTATAGATGTTCATCATAAACGGTCTTCATGTATTTTTGACTAGTCATTCTCTGTTTATCCTTACCAAGCTACGACTAAATCTCTATTTGCAAAATGTTGTTTTAGAGTTATAGAAGTCTCATTTTATTTTTGAGACTTCTAATTAGTGTTTTTTTTATATAAAAAATTGACTGACACGAATGAAAAATTGACAATAATTTTTTTTTAATAAATGATACATCTGACTTCGTTGATGCTGTGAAAAGTTTACCCCGAAATGTTATGTTCTTTTTCTCTAAAACTATTTTAATTCAGGTGTTTACTAGACGTGTGCATTCAGTCGGATCGAATGTGATATTTTCGATCCGATGTGCGTTCATTTTCGGATCGGTTAATTCGATTCGATCGGCCCGTCGATCGAATGTCGAAAAACCGACATTCGATCCGCGCTACGATCGGATCGAATTTTTCGATCCGAAAAGTCGAAAAACCGAAATATTATCTTCGAATCGGTTTTTGGACTCGATTGACCCGTGCATTGGAAAATCCCATACTGAGTATGCCGTATGTTGAATCGTTTATTACATTTTTAGTGTTTTGCATATTTTCTTTTAATTAGGTTATCATTGTCCATCAATAAGCAGAAAGCAGTCATTACTTCCCATAAATAAATTAATATAAATATTTATTGTATTCTAAAAATTATCATAATAACCAAAAAAATATTTATTCCAT
>JAAAKG020197767.1:0-23898 GCA_010014905.2 Druon quercuslanigerum | reverse complement strand
GCGGAGAAGGTAGAGCATGGAGGGGGAAGGCACCACCCGCTGTGATTTCTGACCTTTCCGCAACTCGACATCAGCCCGCTATTCGAGGATGAACCTGGCGGCCGAGTGAATCGCCGCTAATTCAAATCCGACGCCGTCGGCACGGCGGCATATCGGCGCGCTGACGTAATCTTAGGTATATTTACAGGGTACCGGAATTCTTTTTTCCATGTAATCCGGTGGCTTGCGAAAGTTAAAATAATCACAAAAATGTTTTATAAAAAAATTATTTGTTGAAAATGTGCTTTCTATAATTTTGAATAATTGAGCGTTTTTTAAAGTTATATTGCAAGAAATTTGAATGGAAACAATATTTTAATGAAACAAATATTTTTAATATTATAAACAAAAGTAATTAAAAAATGCGTGATTCAGGCATTTATCGTCAGAAACATTAGTTTTTCGATGTCAATTTTTTTAAATTTGGAACTTCATGATAATTTCAGAAAATTCATAATTTGTTGATGAATTTTATGATTTTATCAAACAAATTTAATAAACAAATACATTATTCGAGCACTTATTGACGCAAAAATTCGTTTTAATCAATGCCAGTCCTTTTAATTGGGAACTTCATGATAATTTTAGCAAGATCCATCACTATTTGATAAATTTTATTTTTACATTCAAATCAGAGAAGGTATTAGATTTGTGTAAAATTTGACCACGCCAGTTTTTGTCAAATGTCCACGTTTTGAGACCCCCCGAATCCGAAAAACAGACTTTTACGAATGTGTCTATATAACTCTCTGTATGTCTGTATGTCTGTCTGTTTCCACGATAACGTTTAAAAAAATTAATCTATTAAAATGCCCTTTGGCACACTCGTTTAGTGTCCAAAACTAAAGGTCAAGTTCTTTAGCCAGATATTTTGGGTACAAATTCAAAAAGTGAGCACATTTTGAACATTTTTGAGACCACTTTTTTCAAAGTTCAAAAAATCCCTGTACGGATATTTATAGTATTTAAAAAGACGTAAAATTTATCCCCATTACTTTAAAAAAAAATTACCAGAGTTATATCATTTAAAAAATTACAAAAAAAACACGAAAATAAATATTTTAAGCCAAAAAGCGCACGATATAAAAAAAAGTAAAGCGAATAAAAATGTTGCTTTTTGAATTTCCTACAAGATTATCATAAAAGCTTTTTGAATTTTCTTGAAAAATCGAAAATTTAAATTTGGACTGCATAACAAATAATGGAAAATCTAAAAATTACACGTTTTCGGCCAAACCATGCAAAATAAGGTAAAAGATGAGCAGAAAAAAAATTGTGCATTTGAAAAAGATCTACAAATTTGGTATCAATCACTTTTTGATAGGGTGCGTAGTTTTTGCTTTGATTGTGAAAAACACCATTAACAGTAAAAAAAAATCTGCCCGCCGCGTGGGCACATTCACATTACAACTTTTGTGTTTTATTTTTTTTTCATTTCTTGTGGGGGTTTTCAAACAATTTAGTTTTTGTATATTTTTGATGCTATTTTTTACGAATAAAACCATTAATAGAACTATCAAAAAAAGATTTGTGACAAATTAATTCATTTTTACATCCTCATCAAGGAAGGTATTAGATTTGGGTAAAATTTGACCCAACCAGTTTTTGTCAAATGTCCACGTTTTGAGAAATTTCATAATTTGTTTTTTAAACAAATTTAATTATTATTAATTGGGCATTTGTCGGCGTAAAGACTTCTTTCTTCCAATGTCAGTCCTTTTAATTGGGAACTTTAGGATAATTTCAGTAACATTCACAATAAGTTGATTAATTTTATGTTTTTGTTAAACAAATTTAATTAAAAAATCCATTTTTCGGGCAGTACTTACAGTTGGCTCACAGAAGAGGATTCGAATACAACGAATGATTGAACAATACATTTAATATTTGTTATAAATAAGTTCTATAACTTATGAAAATTCGGGACACTCACGAGTCTGAAGAAAATTCTTCTTTCACTGCCAAGATATGACTTCAGGCTTCCATTTAATATCTTAAGCAAGTCTTGAGCTTCAGGATCTAGCAGAATTACTTTCTTCCCCCTTTCGCCTCCACGAATGAGAATTGTGTGTGCTGTTACTGGTATATATTACCAATTATAAAGGTTAACGTACATTTGCGCTGTTTGTTGGCAATATTTTCCGAGCTTGAAAGTGTCAATTGCCTCCCCTGAAGCCATTGCTTGAAAAATTATGCCTAATCTACGGATCAACTCCCTGTCGACATGTGTGATTTCGGATGTCAAATCAGGATCTCTGAAAAATTTTCTGGCAGTATTTCCTGTGTTAGAAGATCCTCAACCATGTTTTGGATTATTTATAATAAGAACCATCTTATCACGGAATTCTTTTTGGACTCTCTGTGTTGCAGTTTTCATTTTCGCTTTCTCTTCGTTAGTTTTTGCTTGCCACTTGCAGAATCCTAAACGATAGCTTATGTGCAGTATTAATTCCATCAAAGGAAATCACACGTGCAATGTAGAGAGCCCGTATCTGAAATTTCGTACCTTCTTTGGTTTATCTTCAACTTTAGGTAAGCCGTTCATCTGGGATGGTGACGCATAACAAATGTAACATGTGGCAGCAGAAGAAGTTCCGGAAAGAGTCTGGCACATCTTTCCATCAACCATAGTCAACGCGAACTCATGAATGACAGATACGGTATAACGACTAGTTGCTACTTTTATTTTTGTAGGTTTAAATTTTTTATTTTTTATTTTGTCAACTCTACTTCTGTCGTGGTTCGTTCCTTCGTTTCTGGTGCATGTTCAAACATGAGTAGCCTACATAATCTGGTGGATCCAGGATTATCATTCTTCCAAATTTTCAAGGGTTCTGCACACGAATAAGAAAAATCATGAGCTGAACAAAAGCATGCGTTGTTTTCGTTGCCTAACTTCAGATCAATGAGACTGTAATTTGTTTCGCTAAAGAATCAACAAATGAAGATCAGCCACCATTGAACTTTAACGCTGAAAGTCGAAGGAACTGCACGAACTGTTGATTTAAATCCATTTAATCAGTTGGATGGATGGAAGCATCTAATGTGTCCCCTAAGGGTTTACATTTTTCTTGTAACTTCTTCCCTATCCTTTATACACCTTCCACACACTTACTTGGTGATGGAAGGGGGGCCTACAGTTCAAGGTGGGTGCCAAATCACCAAGAGCAACAGCCTTAAGTACTTAGAGAACCTTTTTCTCTAGAGGTACCGGTCCCACCGCATGGGCCACGGAGGATCTTCCAGAGTGCGAGGGGGGAATCAAACCCGCAAGCCGACGCAGTGGGTCCAAAGCCTGCGCTTTAGCCTCCACGACCATCGTACCACTTAGATCTATCTAATTAATAGAACCTATTTAATCATAGAAAATGATATCAGTTCGCGATTGTTAAAAGATGAGTAGTTTATAATAAGAAGTTCACGAAGATGAGATAATGTCTCGGTGAAGCTGCGTACCATAATGTATGCGAATTAACTTATTAACTCTGGGAGAGAAGCTTTCTTCAGACTGGTGAGTGCCCCGACTTTTCATATGTTAATAAATTTATTTATAACAATTATTAAATGTATTCCTTAATCACTCTTTGTATTCAAACTTTGAAAAAAAACGAGTTTCTACGTCGATAAATGCCCAAATAATGCATTTGTTTAATAAATTTGTTTATAATATTAACAATAATAGTCTTCTGAGAAATTTTTTTTATTTAAATATTTTTTACATTCAAATTTCTTGCAATAGAACTTCAAAAACTTTAAATTATTTAAAATTATAGAAAATAAATTTTCAACAAGTAAGGTGTATATAAAAAATGTTCTGTGCATTGTATCATGATGGAATATGTTTATATAATGTAAATCTATGAAACTTCGGCGAGTACAACAATTTTCCTATTATTGACGAGCACCGGGAATGTCACATAGAAAAAATTGCAACTGTTCTTGTCATATTTATTTATTTATAACAAAATTTTTGAAATAAATTAAAAATGGGCTCGACAACTTTCTTCGAAATTTTATCAGATTTTTAAGCAAAAAAAACTATCTAAATCGGTCCAAAGGTTCAGCCGTAATCGTATTTTGAACCAAAAAATGTACTTTTTCCCCACTGTGTAACGTCCAGACTCTCGTATCCGCTCGGCTTCGGTCGCCCCGAAAGCGGCCGTGCTCTCACCCATGCTTTATCACTTCGAGCTCCATCCTAGCAAAGGCGTTAAGAATGGGGTTTGATGACTTGACAGGTTTTAGCTCCCAGGGCTTGCCCGTGGCCATCCCGGCTTTAAATAGCATATCTCCGTAAATAATACTCGGATCTTTCATCGGGCTTTGGGCCACTGGCCAGAGGTTCTAATTACGATAGAAATTTTTATTTTTACGGACACGTGACACAGTGGATAGCGCATCGGGATTTAAATCAGCGGTAAAGGATTCAAATTTCAAGGAAAATGTCAAAGTTTACTAATACTAACGCTCGCTAAATACTCAAAATTAACCTTTACTTCTTTTTGAGAGACTATTCAGTCTCAAATTAAAGCCTTATTCCTTTTGAAATCGAAAGAAATCAGCAGGGTAAGAGAAGAGTATTAATTCTGAGTAATCGCATGTCAAGGAGTAGTTATTGCGTCGTCTCTTGGGACTTCGAGACGTTCCACAACAGCTGATACGCTCAGAAAAAATCGAAAAGTTCACGCGGTTAAAATATTTTCTTCTACTTCTACTGGATTTGTCCGATTTCATATTACACATACAGAACAGCAAAAAGAGCAGAATTTTATAAACAATACATTTTTTTAATAAGATTTTTTACTTATAAATAGTTATATTGTATCAGTATTTATATGATTCCTTCAATCACGTCGATTTAAAATGTTTCATATAATAATATCAAATAAGTCTATTACCAATAAAATAATTACTGTAAATTGATAACTAATTTATCTGTCGGAGCAGTCGGTCTAGTGGTGCTGTTCGATACGATACTATCTCGTAATTGGGTCGGGATTGCGTCGGTTTTTGCTCGGGTCGGGATCATGTTTCCGATACCCGTGCTCGGTTTTCTCTCGGCTCGACTTTGGCTCGGGAAGTCGATATATTGGCTCGTGATCGTATAGGGTTTTCGATACTCCTTCATCAGATGTATCTGGGACGTAGCGACTATCTGTTCACAATAGGATAAAATAAAAAACGAGGTTGAATTTCAAATTTCAAATTTCCAAAGTCGAGTCGAGCTAAAACCGACACGATTCAAACACTCTACCGGAGCCTGGAATCGAGTCAGGATCGTGTCGATATCGGGAAATATCGGTCGACGGCGTCACTATATAGGTCACTCAGATGCCTAAATCAATTTTCATCAGGAATATCTTTTAAGACCAAAGTTTTTGTCAGAAATATATAGTAAAAAATTGAAGAAGATTGAAATTTTTTGAAATTCTTTTTCTTCGAAGGAACTGTTTTAATTGATTATTTTAAAGTGTGAATAATTCCAACTACTATTTTAAAGAACATTGAATAACTCTAAAATGTTAAAATGTTTTAATGTGAGTCTAAATCGCTTTAATATCTTCATTAGAACTAAAGATAGTACAGATGTACATTTTTGTAATTTTTTAGCAACAACTTATATTACGGATTTTTTTTTTTTAAATAAGATTTGATTGGCCTATCAGGTGCGCCCTGCCTCCATGGTGGGGTGCCCTGGCCAATCACAGGCATCGTAAAGAGTATACATAAGAACAGCATGACCTGATACCTCAGTTTCAGGTCAGCCCTGAAGAAGTGAACTGCAATGCTCACGAAACGTCGGCAAAATTCGTAGTTTTGTACACGATTGAAACTCGAAATATCTACTTTATCATAATGAATCATCGTGAAAGTATCAAATCTAACTTGTATTACTTGTATTACTTTTTTTACTTTTGTATCAACTTGTATTACTTGTATTACTTGTATTAAAGCAGCTTGAGCACAGGACACGCAGGATGATAACAATCCATTGAAGTCATCATCCTAGATCTTGTGCACCTTGAATATCCCTTAATCGAAAAGACGCTTCTGGCTACAGTCGGCTGTGTTCTGAATACTATAGATTCTCTTATACGACTCGTACATTAATATAAAGTCATCAATGCTGCGACGTTTCCATACCGTGCCCCAGATAAGGCCGCAGAGAAGCGTAGTCTCCTATTTGTTTTCAGCGACACTACACATGGCCTAGCATCACTAGCACCTTTGGTTCTCAGAGGGATTTCTGTTTACCTGTCAAGATGGCTTTATAGATACCTTAGTTTACCGCGAGCGCATAATGAATGTACCTGTAGGCCATACCGGTTACGGAGCATACAAGTAAAAGTCAGAAAAACTTATTCATCTTCTCTGTGGTTGCTCATAGTATGCGTTACGGGCACACAGAGAGACACAATGTGGTTTTAGAAGTGTTGTATTACCACCCTTGTCTCTTAGAGGTTGTGAATGTAATGCCCGCATTGCCATACGCCCAGGGGGAAATGGAGTTTGTGGTGAAGAAAGACCATTGAAAGATCAAATGGCATTTCTCATTCTCCACCAGTCAACGTATCAGTTTTAGAAAGCTCACGTAAAGAATACACCCACGTGCCATCATACTTCCCGTGAAATCAAAAGCTAACGTGAACAAGGCCCGCGAAGAGTTATTTTCGTATTTTCGTATCGTGAGGTCCATGTAATTACTGAAGTACATATAATATTCAGGAAAAGATGGAGGTTGTAAGAAGAAATCGGTACTATCAAACCTATTTACCTTCCTGAAAAATTATACTTGCTTTGGTATTTACTAGCTGTGCCGAATAAAATTTGTTTCACGTTACTGAAATTTCAATTACATTTAGTTGACATTTCAAGTGCATGATCCAAATCTCAATTGCACGTATATGATATGATATATGATAATATGATATGATGAGAGTAGTATGCCTAATATGAAATATTAAAAGCCTGTTTACTTGTTACCCAGATATCGACGGATCATTCTGTCATTAAACCAAATCTCTTTCGGGATATGCGTAAATTCGCTCGACCAGTGATTCAAGAATTTTTTATGAAAAAAAACATTGTTGATATATTCTACTAGAAGAAATAAATTACCATGATTGATTTCTTTAAAAACAAGGAAAATATTGTGTGAGGGAATTTTCAAGATTATATCAAATCGTTAGTTAATTATTGATTTAAAAATTTCACATTCGTATCTGATATATATCGTTTCAAATTTTATTCCATGTTAAGCAGTTCATCAGCATTGTTATGGACCTTTTGGATGCATTGAAAACATCATTTTCTCAACGTTCCTTAACTGCTCGTTCGCTCGGGAGAAGAGATTCCATTTCGGAGGCAGCTATAGCATCGATATCTATGTTTAAGGTACGTTATAATTCCATTATTTTTAAATAATTTAATTGCCAATTGTATTAATTATTTGTTGGATTAGGCACAGGAATGTATGTAAAACAGACTAATTTCGATGTTATATTCATTTATATAATGTCCATGCCGAAGGGTAACATGTAATCAATTTGTCATCTTATACATAATAGAATTGCGAATATACAAAATTTGCTTCAGCCCAATATAGTTTTAATTAAGCCACTTACAAATTATATTTTTGAAAAATGTTCATCCATGTATACGTTTGTGAGTGTCTTTTAAGTAATTCAATAATGTTTTTGATATTCAAGGGTTACGTGAAGTCTATGAAATCATTTGGGAACTTAGCAAGAGCCGAGGAAGAAGGGCAACGTGGGTGCGCCGAGCGAGCATTATGCGAAGCAAGTGCTGAATGTGTTGCGAGTGCACAAGGAACGAAATCCATGTTCTGTCAATTAGGATCGTACGTACATTTATACTATTACACTAGCTGACATCCAAAAGATTGCAAGTCACATTATTTTCGACCTTTGTACCCCTCCCCCCTAACCCCATGTAATAGACAGTAAAATTTCTTCGGAGCCCCTCACTCCACGTCGCTGCTTAGTAACATTTTCTGTATTATGTTGAACTAAAATTGACGTTTCCTAAATAAAAAATCATTAATAATATATTAATAATATTAGCGTTATTTATTGAAAGTTTTTGAACACTTAAATTCGATATAAAATCAAATTCTAAATATTAAGAACAAGAAAATAATTATTATCAGTCTGTTTTTAAACTCATATACATATAATTCTTATAAGATTCTTCAGAAAATTAGAAAAGATTTCTGAATATCTCAGATGTGTCAAAAACGAATGTTGAAGATTTATTTTATAGGATTTTACAAAATATTAGGAAACATTCGAGTCTTTTAAAAAGGTGCTTAGAACCTTTAGATGTTTGGAAGAACTCAAAATATGTTTCATACATTTTCAGAAATGTTTCCAAGTTTTTAAATATTTCTGATTAATTTAAAATGTCTTAAGCTTCTAGAAATATCTTTAAATTATTTGAACTTATCTTAAAACTTTGAAAAATCATTAAAAATGTACAAAAGTTGGCTTATAAAAATGTTTAATGATTCCATAAATCTTGAGACCATTTTTTTCATTCTCTTGATACCTTGCACAATTCAGCTTACCTGAAATTTTTTTATATGTTGAAAAATAAATCATCTCAAGGTTATCCCTATTCTTTTTCCAGATATTTTGAAATTTTAAAATCTAAAATTATTCTTTTAAAATAAAAACTCATCCATTTTAAATTTTTCCAGAAATCTTGAAAAACTTTAATCTCCCAAAATCTTTCATAATTATGAAAAAGCTTCTAATTTTTTTTCTCGAATTCTTTACCCTATGAAGTCCTGACTGGACACATTTTAAAGATTTTTTTCAACAACTCTATTAACTCTATGGAATGGGTCATAGAGAAAATCAAGAATACCTATTTCCTATGTAAAATTGTCTGAACTTTAGATTTATGCAGTTAAAATTTTCAAAAATATTATTATTTAAAAAGTTATATTTGTTTATTTAACAAAAATCGCGATTTTTCAAACGAAAAAATTTTTTCATTTGTAATTTTCGGATAGAAATCGTCGGTAGATTTTTTGATGTGTGCATTAAGTGTTCATGAACTCTAACTTTCAAAATTTAGTGTTAGGTTATTTAAAGTGAACATGGCAGCATCCAATATGGCGGCTTAAAGTCCAAATTTTTTTGATTAATACGGTACTTTTTCCTGCACTAGCAACTTTTTTCAATTTTGATAAAAATTAGTACAGGGTGATTTTTTGGATCGCTGATTACGAATCTCCTATCATATTTTCAAAACTCAAAATCACGGATCCAATATGGCTGCCAAAAAATTAAAAAAATTGTTTACATTCCATGAAAATTCGTATAGGAGCGTTTTTATCGGGTCGCCGATTACGAATCTGCTACCAGATTTTCAAAATTTAAGATGGCGAATCCCATATGGCTGCCGAAAATTCCAAAAATTGTTAAATTTTCATACAAATTTGTATGGAGGAGTTTTTTTGGATTGCTGATTACGAATATGTTGTCATATTTTCAAAATTCAAGATGGTGAATCCAATATGGCTGACAAACATTTCAAAAACTTGTTCAATTTTCATGACAATATGAATTGGGACGTTATGGATCGCGTTCTTAGTCGACATATAATATATGTCGTTAATTAATTGTAATCGGACATAGTCTTGTGGACTGGATATATCTTTCAACTCGAAGGTCGGAATCAGACGCAAACAGATTTCACATTTGTTCGTAATTGATCGGAATTAATAAAAGTTGTTGAAATTAAAGCGAAATCAATTTAATTCTGAAACTTTCAATAGGCAGGAATTAAAGAAAAATGAAGAAGTAGAGTCAGCCGATTTCCATAGAGATATTTTTGAAAACATTGATCGTTAATTAGAAGAACTTGATAAATAAAACACGTAGGAAAGACTAAACGACCATTATTATAAGGTTATTGCAAAACTTGTTCTACACGATATAGAATTACATGACTGTTTTTTATAACAGATATTTTTCTTCTGCTAGGGTTATAGGAATGTTTTGTGTTTCGCTTTTTCCCATAGAGTCTACTTTTTTGGAAAAATAGAGAGAAAGCTCTATCAAAAAGTAACCTGTAACCTGCAACGGTGGAAGAAACGTTATCGAGCTTATTTGAAATCTCAGGAGGTTCTGATCCTTGAATAACTAAAGGGAAAGTAATATCTGATATAAGTTTATATAAAATATAATAGATTAAAACACTTACAGCTTTTCTTTATGGATAGATTCAAGATTAAAATTAAGGTGTATTATACACATCCAAAGTGGCTCCTTGTGATGTTCCGCTTGGTTTTACAAGGGGGTCTCTGATTTACGCTCATAATACTCATTTAATACATAACGCTCATTTAAAATCCAACTCTCACTTAATAATAACAAAAGATTTAACTCTGAGCGCTCGCACAATGTATTTAAAAAAGTCATTCAGTTGGCTAATATTTCGTAGAATTAAAAGGCGCTCGTTAGAATCTAAGTCAGTTTTTAACACTTACGGGTATTTTTTAATGTAGTGCGTTCTAAATGCATTATAGATAGGGCAATCGAGCAGAAAATGAGAAAGATCTTCAAATTCCATCAAGTTACATAGACGGCAAATTTTATTTAAATCAATCACATACACCGTACCATTAAAATACAGTATGATCTTGGTGGCCTTTGCCTTAATTGACTAACCACCCTTTTTTCCACAATGCAATGAAAATGTAAATTACTTTCAGTAAGGTACAATCGACTTAGGGTCCTTAATTTACTGCTGCAGTTGGATTTCGTCGCACGATCAATAGCTTTGCTAAACATATCATTTGCCCACTTAGATATTATTTTTGACCTTTATAGGGTAACCAAATCATATATTAGTCAGATTAGGTAGAGAAATCCACCCATTATAGGCGCGTTCGAATGCTCTAACGTCCACCTTATCTAATCCCGTTTTCACACGGTTAAAGGGCGCAAGAGTGTTTCTAGGCTAATGGAATAATTGTTATAAAAAATTGTTTTCTACAACGTTAAAATCGTCAAGATAACGCACAGCCCATATCTCAGCATCGTACAATAAAGTTGCCTCGATAATTGATCTCAAAAGTACGAGATGGCTTCCCATGAATTGTTTTTAGACTTATTTATGATATTGCACATTCAATAAGTTGATATCGTCCTTTTTCTAACTAAACGGTCTTTGGCAACTTTAAATTTACCCCTTGTGTTGACGAGAACAGGGTTCCGAGGCAAGTGAAGGTGTTAACAAACTCAATAATGGATGCCTGCTTCCACATAAGTGAGCGAAGTTTTTTCAACTTACCGGCTTTACGAAAAGCGACGATCTTTGTTTTTTTTTAGTTTAACTGCAGGCCATTATGTTCGCAATAACCCTCTATAACTTTTAATTTGTCACGAGTGTCGTGCCAAGAAGTAGCAACGATAATTATATCGTCCGCGAACAAAAGCATAATTAGAGACTTGACAGCATAAAACGAGACAAAATTCCTAATCATTTGTCCACTTACACCAAGGTCATTTAGTTTAGCCCCAAGATTAGTATGACTAATTAAGTCAAATGCCCTTTTAAAATCGACAAAGATGACGTATAAATAATATCTCTTGTTAGTGGCAAAGTGCATGCTTATTATCGAATAGAGTGTAAATAAGTGGTCTCTGCAACCCCTCCCGGTTTTAAGATCCGCCTGCTCCTCTGGCAATATTTTATGTTCTTCTGCCCATGTCCCCAAACTAGCAATGAGTTCAAAAGAGATATCCCTGGATAGTTTAATGAGCCATGTTTATCGCCCGACTTGTGTAGTATGAACATATAAACAACAGACTATTGACTAGGAACTTTTTCACAGTTAAGAACAGTATTAAAAAGATTGCAAAAAGTGATCTTTGTAGGTCTTACGGTCTTCAATTAAATTGAAAAATATATAATAAACGAAAATTCATGAAAAAGTTCGTTTATTGAATTTTCTGACGTTTCGACATCACTGCGTGACTTTTTCAAAGCAATCTAAAATAAATTTGTATACATAACGACAGTTTTATTACATTATAATTAAACTAAATTTAAGTAAAACAGATAAAAAATACCTGTTTTATTTAAATTAAAAAACAAAATTCTTCTTAATTGGAATAAAACATGTCAATGTTTTCTGAGTCAAATATTAAAAATATGAAAAATAATGTGAAGAAAAAACCGCTAAATTTTAAGAGGCTTTTTTTTTAAATATGATTACATCCTTATAAAAAAGATAAACAACTTTTTAATAGTTATGGACAGACGACAAACATATGACTAAGTAGAAATAGGAATATACGTTAAGGCGGTTAGATCATTAGTACAAACTAAATGCGTAATTTAAAGGAACCGCAAATGAGGTAAGCGCGCCAAAGCAATTGCATTTGAATTTAAAATTATTTTATGATACGTTGATATATTTTATTAACATTCATAATTTATATCATAATTAATAGAATTATCACGATATTTATTTATAAATATGTATTCCAATATTCATCTTTTGTATGTATTTTTTTCTTTGGCTAGAATTGTAATATTGTTGAAATAGAAATTAAAATAATGGTCTAAATTCCAGCAATGTTGTGATAGACCTGTTTTTATATTTCCAAATCTGAAATCTGTTTTTTGTTCAGAGACTCTAGTTTTTAGTGTTCTCCCTGTTTCACCAATATAAATTTTTTCACAGCAGTTACATTTAATGAGATATACAATACCAGATAAATGATCAGTAGTATCAATATCTTTTTGATTACGTAAAATTTTTTAAAGAGTGTTATTTTTTCTAAAATAAACATTTATGTTAAATTTATTTAGTGAATTTCCCAACCTTTCAGAGAGTTCTTCAACATACTGCAGCGTAATTTTTAAACCTGATTTATTATACGTGTCAATTCAGTTATTTTTTCCTACTCAAACCATTACAGATTTCATGAATTCTTTCTTCAATAATACTCTTTATCAAAGGAAGCGGATAATTATTTTGAATTAATGTGATTTTAATTTAATCCAAATTTTCTTTTCTAAATTTTATGTCACTTAACTTTACGCATCTATCAGGCCAACCTTTTGACAATACAAATAAAGAGATCAATTCACCTTTTGGTGTTTTTATCATTTTTAAATGGAGATAATTTATTGAATTATTTTGTTCTAGTTCACATGTAATCTGTATGGATTTTTCAATGCTATTAAAAGTATTAATGAAATCATCAATTTTTTCTGTAGCAACAAAAGCTGAAATTTTAGAAATAATAACACTCTTAAAAAAATTTTAATTCATCAAAAATATATTGATACTACTGATAATTTATCTGGTATTGTATATCTCATTAAATCTAATTGCTGTGAAAAAGTTTATATTTGTGAAACAGGGAGAAGACTAAAAGCTAGTCTCTAAAGACAAAAGAGATTGCAGAGTTGGATATTTAAACACAGGTCTCTCACAACATTGCTGGAATTCGGACCATTATTTTAATTTCAATTTCAACAATATTAAAATTCTAGCCAAAGAAAAAAATATACACAAAAGACGAATATTGCAATTCATATTAATAAATAAATATCGTAATAATTCTATTACTTTACAGACAGAAATTACAAATGTTAATAAAATGTATCAAAGTATCATAAAATAATTTTAAATTCACATCCAATTGCTATGGCGCGCTGTCCTCATTTGCGGTTCCTTTAAATTACGCCTTTAGTTTGAACTAATGATTTTATCGCCTTAATGTATATTCCTGTTTCTACTTAGTCATATATTCGTCGTTTGTCCGTAACTATTAAAAAGTTGTTTATCTTTTTTATAAGGTTGTAATCATATTTTAAAAAAAGCCTCTTAAAATTTAGCGGTTTTCTCTTCACATTATTTTTCATATTTTTAATATTTGACTCAGAAAACATTTACAATTTTAATCCAATTTTGCAGAATTTTGTTTTTCACTTCAAATAAAATACAGGCATTTTTTATCTGTTTTACTTAAAATTAGTTTAATTATAATGCAATAAAACTGTTGTTATGTATATAAATTTATTTTATATTTCTTTGAAAAAGGCACACAGTGATGCCAAAACGTCAGAGAATTCAATAAACGAACTTTTTCATGAATTTTCGTTTATTATATATTTTTCAATTTAATTGAAGAAGGTAAGACCTAGAAAAATCACTTTTTACATATTTACATTGACGGTCGAAGAAAGGATTGATTTGATTCTTATCAAATCTGATTAATAGTTAAAAAGATTGAGCAAATAATCGTTCCATTGCGGTGATAGATGTTTAAAGAAGTCATTATTTATACCATCTTGACCAGCAGCTTTATTCTTCTTACAAACCGAGATAATTGTTTGTAGTTTAGTTAAGATGAAGTCAGTATCAAAAACTGGTTCCAGCATTGATATCAAATTACCATCTGGTAACATTCTGGACGAAAAACGTCCCGGTAAAATTTAAACCAGTCACTCGTACTTAATAATTTTGTATGTTCAGACTTAGTGTCGAACAATTTTCCCGTCGACCAAAACTCCCCACTATTTTGACATTTAATAATCTCATAAGGGTTGTTTTAGAATGCTCTTTCTCTGTTACTTTAATTGCCATTTAATACGAGTCTCGAGACTGTATATAACGGGTCGAGGAAAACTCAGAGCGGTTAGGAGAATACAGTTTATAGGTAGGTGTAGCAGTCCTTCTAATGTGAGCGCACTGCGAGATGAACCAGATATTTTCCTGATTATAAAGGCCGAAGGTTCCCGGAGCGCTCCTCCGTACTAGCATGTTTAATTCACTGGCTGCTTGCTTTATTGCGGAAATTATATTACTATGCAAAAAATCAACGTTAACATCATTATTATATATAAACGGTGTATTTGACAAATCAGTATACAATGTCTCTCTTCCCTCGTCATTCCATTTTACAGACGTTGAAACGCCGCCCAATATGGTTAGCTAATTATCCCTAGAACCCTTGAGCAAAATATTAAAATAGAAAGCAGCAATTAAACGATTTGATTAATATGAAATTTTGTGTACAGAGAAATCGTCAATAAGAATTGTACAGTTAATACTTAACCAACATAAATCAATAGTACTGCAGCCTCTTTTTGTCAGGCAGTTAAATTGACCCAGCTTATCAGAAGATGTGCGACCATTGCAGAGCGCTAGATCACACGATTTAAAGTAGTCCATCAGTCCTTTGCCTCTTTCATTAACTTTAATATCTAAGGCCGATCTATTCGGATATAATTTATAATTGTCAAAAATCTTATTGAAAAAGCTATTTACAGTTCATACACGAGCGTTACAATCACCAATTAATAAAAAATGTGCTTATATTCACTGAGGAGAATAAAACATTTTGGAGTGCATCAATGCAAAAGTCTGAGTTTCCTGATGAGGGAAAATACATATTACCAATATGCAGTGTGAAGGAATTTTCGAATGACAATTTCACAAATAACCATAAATTACTGACTTCTAATCTGCAGTGTAAATAGTCAGCGCAGTTTTGGTGTAATGTTATTAGTCCTCCACTTGCACGGCCCCTAGTTTTATCTTTGATAGTAGTAGACAATAGTAGGCTTTTTGCTTTGCATCCAAATTACAAACGAGTTCATTAGGTTTAGACAAGTTCGTGACGGCTATTTTCCTCTCAGACCTCATACTACTCAGCTGTGTGTTGGAAATAACAGCTGTATTGGTATTTAAAAACGAGGCTGACTTATTATTTTGTATTCCCGCCTGTGAAGTCATAGAGAGCTTCGGAGCAACAGGTGCAGGTGACGTGTTGTTAAAAGAAGAGTCGGAGCTCTCGTCGTTAAGCAAGCGGTCACCACTTATACGAGTGTTTAGCCCTGCGTTTTTTAGTTTAGTACCTTCTTGGTTTAAAACTTTGTAGATTTTAACAGAGTCCAGGTCTAAGTCATGCTCAATACAAATATTTGTGCTTCTAAGTTTCGAACGATGTTGAAGAATAGCGTGCTTCATCGACCCTGAATAGAGTGACAGAAAAATAGGTGTCATTTTTCCAGAGTTGAATTGACCCAGGCTGCGAATCCCATTAATCAACTCCCAATCAATGGGTGTTGTACCCATTTGGTTTCCGAGCACATTTTTTACTTTTACGTCTAGCGAAATTAGTGCTTCCGTTGGCTTTGCAATTTCCATCTTGAGCTCGGCATTCACCTTTTCTATGGCATCAATTTTAGCTTCACACCTCTGCAAACTTGCTGACGTGCTTTTTAGAATAGGTCGCCATACTTAGGTACGGATGCGAAAGATATATTACTTCAGCATACGAACAGCCGTAAAAAGCACAGAAAACCTAGAAACACTTTTCCCGTGGATAATGCCTGTCCAATATAAATATCTTCCTCAATATTAGACTCACAGCATTAATAATAACAGTAGCATCACGTCATCACAGCACTGGAAAAAAATCATAGCAGAAGTCAAACACTAAACTCTCGACATAAGACGGAGCAACAACAAATACATCCTTACAGCTCGGCAGCTCAAATTGCACTCTCTTTACTTTCATACTAACTTCGCTGTAAGGCTTAAAGCGATGTTTTTATATGACTTATTGAAAGATTACGAATTTTGTAGTTTTTTTGTTCTGAAAAGTAATATATTAAAAAACGTGTACAGTTTCTGGTTATGAGCATTCCGGTTCACCTGTAAGTGTTAGGCGGATATTTTAAGGCTTATTTTAATTTTCAGGAGGTATTTATTGATAGGCCCGTAAAGGAATTAGAGTAAGCGAGACACTAGCATGTGGAAAACTGTCCGAAATAAGCTTCTATTCAATTCTTTTGAAGCAAAAAATGTTAATATTTAGAGTTTTTGTCCATGAACATTAAAGCTCCATTGCAAGGTTTGCAGGGCTGTTCTATCAATCATTTGAAAAATTATCTTTGTCCACAGCTCGAGAGGATACACTTTATGGTGGTCCCCTTTTTAATAAAAAAAAATGTTTGAAAAGAAAATCGCACACCAGCCTAAATGCAAAGCCGTAACGAGGGTAGGGCGACCGAAGCAGGTACCGGGGTGCAGGCTGGTCGGAACAATCTGAAAAATTTTTTGTTCTAAAATTTTAACTTTCGTACTAGTTCACTGCCTTCTAGAGCCTAGAATAGAGTCCAGTAGATAGTAAACGAGTACGCCAGCCGTTTAGTCGCTAACACCCTATATGGAGATTCTTTTGAGCTATTAGACTGACGTTCCTTCAACTACGTCTGGGTTTATACATTTACAGTGTGAAAGTAAAGCTTATTCCTGTTTATAAAAGCAGCAATTTTAGGAACTGCACGTATTACCTCAACTTTCAAGGTAAGAACAGCAATAAAGCAATTAAGCTCCCTGGAAGCGACACCTCCAGAGGGTTAGTGACTCATTGGGTCTACATCCTGATATTCGCCATCAAACCTTGCCCTCCAGGTCAAGATGATTGGACGATACCTTTCCTCACTCCACCAACAGTCCTCTCGATGCATAATTTTTATTAACTTTCCTCTTATTGGGTCGAAGTGTCTCCGGGTGTGTAATTCGAATTTACACCTTGGTGGGATGCTTTTCGCAGGAGCTCTATATCAGCGGCCGAAAAAGCTGCAGTTTTGTACGAGAACTTCCAAGCGATTAATAATAAAAATTCTAATAATCAATCTGAACGCCGCGACCTCGCGACGTAACACGATTTTATAGAATCTCACGAAAAAACTAGATTAAGTTTAGCAACAGAAATTTTGACAAAAATAGAAATAGATAACTTACATATTGAGGATTTTAGAAAGCAAGGATATGATAATGGGTCAAACATATCTGGAAAATATCGAGGAGTGCGCAGTCGAATTTTTAAATCAAACAAATACGTTACGTATATTCCTTGGGAGACTCACGGCCTAAGTTTGGTCCGAAATAAGGCGGCTTTCATTACCCCAGGGATGATAACATTTTTTGGTATTATACAAATATTGTACACTTTTTTCTCCGGTTCAATGTCTCAATGGAAACGTGTGATAAAAAAATTGCAATTAACTTTGAAACGTATATGTGATACGAGGTGTTCTGCTAGATCTAGTGCAGTTAAGGCTTTATGATTGAATTTTGCGGAAGTTTTTGAAGAACTAAGTGAATCATAACATCACAACAACGTACATCGACGAATCAGAAGATGACAGCGGTATTCTCAATTCGCGAGAAAAATTTAATTTACAAATCAGTTAAGAAAAAATTAGCACACAAATATGATAAGGGTTTGAAGGCATATGATAGTAAATGTGAAATCGAAATTTTTAAATAACAAGCTCCGAAGATTCATTCCGAGTTCTCTTCTTGCTCTCCTATAGAGGTATTGCAAATCTTTACGATTTTCATTTAATCGAATCGCATCCAAATATCCTCATTGTACTACATATATTTTTACATTTACCAATTACAGTTGCTTCGAACGAAAGAAGTTTCAGTTCAGGTCTAAGTCATGCTCAATACAAATATTTGTGCCTCTAAGTTTCGAACGATTTTAAAGAATAGCATGCTTCATCGGCCCTGAATAGAGTGACAGAAAAACAGGTGTCATTTTTCCAGAGTTGAATTGACCCAGGCTGCGAATTCAATTAATTAACTCCCGATGAGGTGTTATACCCATTTGGTTTCCGAGCAGATTTTTTACTTTTACGTCTAGCGAAATAAGAATTAATATTATACATACTGATTCATTCCGAGTTCTCTTCTTGCTCTCCTATAGAGGTATTGCAAATCTTTACGATTTTCATTTAATCGAATCGCATCCAAATATCCTCTTTGTACTACGTATATTTTTACCTTTACCAGTTACAGTTGCTTCGAACGAAAGAAGTTTCAGTAATCTTAAAATAATGAAAACCTATTTAAGTTCTACTATGGGACAAATGTGATTAAAAAGTATGTCAAAGATATCAATTAAAAACAAAGTTCCAAACGCTATAGATTTCGACGACATGATAGATAACTTTATAGGTGTGAATGGTAGCAGGCAGAAATGGTTACGTTAGTTATGCGAATTGTAATTATTATGGTTTATTGTTAGTTCATTCACTTTTTTATATATAATTTTTACTATAAAAATAAAACCCAAATTATGGGGATGGGGGCGGGGAGGGTATATAACTGGCGTACGAGAGAACTTTTGTCCAGGGCGTCGAATTTTCCCTTTACGGCTCTGCCTAAATGGTTTCTTTTATAATAAAAATAATATGTAAAAAAAGAAAATTTAGTCGGATAATATTTTGTGGTCACGCAGCGACCTTAAAGAAATATGAGTATCAAATTAAATTGAGCACTGGCCTAAATTGTCTCTTTTAACGCTAAATATTGTTTAAAAATTAGAGTCTTAATTTATTAGTATGCATGATGTGAAATTAGGAATTTAACTATTCTCAGTTACCAATCTAACTAAGAATAATTTAATTCTTATCAACCTCGTGTGTAATTTTGTAATTATGGAATTTTTGAGTGAAAAGTAACTAAATACTAAACAAAATAACGGCTGTATATTGAAATAATTTCTCAGCGTACAAGATACTATATCATCCATATTATAGGACCTTCACCTTTTCTTGAAATATGAATGTAAAATAAAATTTGAAATTGGAATTTTTAGGCATTGTGATATTCAAGAAGCTATATAAAATAACAGCGTAGGTAACCGCCAGGCCCCCACGTCTATGAGGCTCAAAACCGCAGCTTATAAAATTCATGTGAAGATTATTTGTCATCAGTGTTGTCCAAGTCACAACCCTTCTAAAAATAATTGTTAGGGCACAAGCTAGACGATAAAAAGTTTTATCGTTCTAAATGGTTGCCAGTTATGTCAGTTATTCCCAATCCGATTGAATTGAGTGAATGCACCTGCTTGCAATGCGCCGTCTCACAGTGGTCGGAAAATCTAAAAAGCTGGCGAAAATATGAAGGTTTCATCGGAATTCCATAATTTTTGTATACTTACGTTTTCGAGGTCGCTGATTACGATACTGGATTTAGATATTGGAAATTCAAAATGGCGGATCTAATATAGCGGATAAATTTTGGAAAAAGTCATTTATTATTTTCGAAACTTGGTATGCTTATGTTTTTGAGATGACTGATTACGATGCTTGATTTATATTATTGAAATCCAAAATGACGGATTCAATATGGCGCATTTTTTTGGGAAATGTCATTGAATCTTTTTCAAACTCGGTATACTTAAGTTTTCGAGGTCATTTTCAAAATTCGAAATGTCGGATCCAATATGGTGCGCCATATTGGATCCGAATGCCCCAACTGCCATCACAACCTTATTTTACATTGCAACGGACAGTAGAAGTGGTTTTTGGGTGCAATGTATTGACTACATTTTTTTGCAACTGCAAAATTCTTTGGCAGGTGCGATCAAGTAAAGACTGTACATCCACTTCTGCACTAATTTCTGTTACTGAATTTTATTTCGGATAACAGCGCTTTTTTTGCTTCTAAAAGTTTCTCATATGATGGGTACGCACAACGTCTTTTTCTTTTAATGATTTTTGTAGATTGATGTACTCTTGCTTACTTTAATTCAAATTTATTTAGTCGACTAATGCCTCATTTGCAGAAAAAAATACTCAGAATCCGCGTCTGAAGGAATCCGAAGGTTTTCGTGTTTTAAATCAAAACT
This sequence comes from Druon quercuslanigerum, assembly GCA_010014905.2. Taxonomy (NCBI): domain Eukaryota; kingdom Metazoa; phylum Arthropoda; class Insecta; order Hymenoptera; family Cynipidae; genus Druon; species Druon quercuslanigerum. The sequence continues at coordinate 3,148 of JAAAKG020197767.1, read as the reverse complement.
TGGAATTTTTCGTTTCCACGTTAAAAGCATACAAAGAACAAAAAATGAAGTATTAGATGCGTAAATATATTCGAATTAGGTCTAGGAACAACCATTATATTGCATAAAATGATTCGGACTTCACTAAAAATTTGCATACACTTTCAATATCATGTTTTCCGAGGAGGATGTGACAGGTGACATAGGCTATTGTGACGCGGCACACTTTCAACAGCTGGTGTTGTTTATATGAGTGAGCCAGGTCTCAGTTCTTCTAGGAAAGTACGCAGTGATTTCCTCTCTGAAATACTGCACGGTTGCGTTTGTAGGTTAGAAATTAAATTCTTGATAATTAACAAAAATTACAAGTATAAAAAAATTAGATGCTTGTTCAGGTGTACCGAATAAGGAGTCATTGTCCGTGGGTATTCATATATAAACTGGGTTTATCCAAAAAAAATTTAAAAACACATAATAATAATAATCACAAGTCATACAGTTGCGACACTATTTTAACAGAAAAAGACATGTTATGCTTTAAAGCACCATATGTAAAGCGGATCTTGACTATACGTCCTTGAATTTGTGTTCAGATGAGGCCTTGACTATCAGGGTAGAAACCATAGAGGAATTAGAAATACAGTGGAGGCAGAAAGCTATCCACGATGAGCACTCCAAAACGTTAGATCATAATGAAGTGGTTAGTAAAGCATCCAATATTTGGCTGACAAAGGGTGTTCTGTATCCAGAGACAAAAGGGTTTGTCATTGCGATACAAGACAAGGTTGTCAGCATCAGAAATTATCGCAAACACGTGTTACATCAATACGTGGTTGACCATTGTCGATTATGTGGAGATACAAACAATTCCATCGATCACATTATTGATAGTTGCCGCGTAATGGCTCAGGGAGAATATACGAACACACATAATGATTTAGCAGGCATTATACATCAACTACTTGCCCCAAACCTAGGACTCTTCAAATAATGGATGCCTCTATACAGATAAATTCCAATGCCCGTTTTAGAAATCTTAGATTACATCTTATATTCGGATGTTACTTTCCAAACGGATCAGTTCGTCCTTGCCAATCGACCTGACTTCGCCATGCGCCAAAAAAAGGTGGAAGAGTCTACATCATCGACATTGCTTGTCCACTTAACCGAAATTCGCAGTCAACCTATGCAACCACAATCCATAAGTATAGCGAGTCAAGGCATGACTTTAAGACCATATGAAGGAATGTGAATCATTTATCTATTCATCCTATTGTGCTTTTGGCTACAGGCAATGTGCACGCAAGATTCACTGAACATTTTGAACATTTAGTAGTCAGAAGAGTATTGACAGCAGCTCAGAGGGCCTTTTTTATTAAACACCTGTCGCATTTTAAGAAACTTTCTGGACCATCAGGAAGCAAGAGACTAAAAAACTGTAGAGTGGCAGATGGTAGCTCTAAGAAAGCATACAGAGGTTGTCACCTCCAACGCTCGCGTCCATTGTTTAAGTGTAACAGCGACAAGGGACGAGCTCTAAACTACACCATGAGCGTAATCGTTTACCTACAACATATTCGTAGAAGGTTTCAAGCATTGTATTAAAAAAACTTATAACAACCTCATCACATCAGTCACATGTTTTAATAAGTTTAAAAAAATAGCTTTTCAATATTCGTGCTGTTCCCGGCAAATAATTTATATTTAAAATCTATTTTTAAATATCCTAATGATTATAATTAATGCGTTTAGTCCATGATCTTAGACTAATAGCAGGCTTTGACATAATGAGAATAAAGTTAAAGTAATTTATTTTGAGTCATATTTTAATAAAGGTTAATTGCATTTTTATCTCCTTGTTAGTTCGAAAATTTTTACCCATCGTCTAAAATTACTTGCAGAAAAAGAGCCCTTACGAAGGGTTCCAGTGTAGACGATATTTGCGTTTTTCTGGGGGTGATACGAGTATCTATACTAAACATATGATATTAATGACGTACAATTTTTGCACTATACTGTATCCGCCACCCTAAAAATATAGTTGATCCTCTTTCTTGTTGATGGCTGAAAAAGATTTAATTTTCCTAAACTCTTTTTTCGACAAAACAGTCAAAATTTGAACTTTTTAGCCTGAAACGAGCTAATTAGTTAAAACTTTTAATTAATTAATTTTTTATAGTTGCTGGATTATTTTTTGAATAAAATTTTTATAAAAATGAGTATCGTTTTTATTAATTTTGAGTAATTATCAGTTTAAAACTATTTAGTTTTTCTTCCTTTCTAATTTAATCCCTAACGGTCTGATAAGACCGTAAGTGATGTTGAAACAACACAAAATATAGAAAAAATATCTCCAAAGCCTGTCTGATAATTTAGCTAATTGAAAAATAATAAAATAGGAAAAGAAGCGTAGACAATCAGAGAAAAATTGAAAAGTAAAAAGAAGGTGAACTAGAATATTCTTAATAGCCCCATACTAATCTGGGGTAATTATTCATTTTTAAAGTTATATTCTTTATTTAGTATATTGATTATGTATTTATTTGTTATAGCTATGCAACGAGTTACTTGTTACAAAGACAAAGTGGTGTTGGATTTGAGGCTCTTTACACGGCCGGTAGGCGTGGACGCTCTGGTGAAGACTGCAGGACACTTTTTATGGACTGTAACGCTGTTTGAAGATTGACTCCACACTCATTATTTGTACAAGAACAAATTCAAAAGAATTTAAAATTTGGTTTTAAATAGTTGTTCGTTTCATTTTTGGGAGAATAGGTATCAGTCCTCCATTACAGTTTGTCTAAACTGCTCTAATAATAAAGTGGACTGCTACTATTGAGAATTAGTAAATCGTAATGGCTGTTGATAAAAACCTAATTCCTGCATTCTACAGTTAGTAAGTAGACATTTGTATGTACTTCATATACAGAGCACGTATTGCTTTTTTGTTAAGAGCCATGCCGATTTACTAATTTATTAATAGAATCAGTCGAAGTGAGTGTTTATATTTAAACAATCAAAGTTGAAATATTTCGTTCCGAAATCATAATATTATATCATTTTCACGAATGTTTGGGCAAATTCATGATAATTTCGTTGCATAATATTAAATTATATTTATTGGGTGATTGCAGAATATGGAATACAAACTTTCTTGATGAGTGATTTA
>JAAAKG020197756.1:0-23900 GCA_010014905.2 Druon quercuslanigerum | reverse complement strand
AATTTTATAAATTATGATAATTTACATTTTTTTGAAAATTTTATAAATTATGATAATTTACATTTTTTTGAAAATTTGATAACTTATGACAATTTAAATTTTTTTGAAAATTTGATACATCATGATAATTTAAACTTTTTTGAAAATTTGATAAATTATGATAATTTAAATTTGTTTAAAAATTTCATAAATTATGATAATTTAAATTTTTTTGAAAATTTGATAAATTATGATAATTTAAATTTTTTCAAATTGTAGAAATTATGATCATTTACATTTTTTAAGTATTTGAGAAATAAGAAATAATTGAAATTTTAAAAATTTTGGAAATATTGAAAAACACGCAAATTTAGATATTCCAAATTTTAATTTTTTTTTCATTTTTTATTTATTTATTTATTTTTTGAAAAATGTGCTTGTCAGGATGTCTTACTTACAAGGCTGACCAAAGAAGGTCACTATCACTTAAGAAACCGCCGCATGTTGGGAGGAAAATTATCATTTTCGTATAAAAAAGTCTACAGCATTCAATTTTGCCAAGATTTTAAATTATTTTTTTAATGGTGATTCCGCATAATTTTTAAGAGCACATTGTTTTCAAATTTGTGCATTTTCAATTGTTAATTATTTTTACGTTAATTCAAATTATAAGAAAATCAATATTTTTCACCAAACAATTATTTACTATTCAAAAAATGGTTTTGCTAAAAAAATTACATTTAAACTATGAAAGAGTACTTGTACTAAACATATGGTTTAAATATTTTGTATTTAAATTATTATAAACAAATTAACTTAACAAAAAGCTAAATATTGTAATTTTTGTTGAAAACTATTTTTTATTTACAAATGATATTTATTTATTTACAAGTGATCATTAGTTAAGATTTCTATTAAAAATTATAATTGTTATAAACAATTTATGTTAAAAATTTAAAATTCGTTTTTTTCGGATTTGGCACTTTGGGTAAACTGCTTTAAATTTGGGTGAGAGATTTGTCGCCTAAGAAGACGATTTTTTCGTCGACAAAATTGACCAAAGACGGTTGATTTTTCTGCCATGAAAGATGAATTTTTAATGCAAAAATATGCTTTTTCTTAAAAATAAAAAGATTTTAGAAAAAATAGTTGAATTCTCACCAAAAAGGTGCACTTCCAACAAGAATAATTTTCTACACGAAAATACGACTTTTTAACAAATTACATAAATTTTCTAAAAATTATTGAATTATTAAACAAAAATTGGCATTTTTAACAGACAAGATTTATTTTATACACAAAAAGATAACTTTTTAACCAAATAAATTAACTTTTTATGAAACGAATTTTCTTTCAAAAAGATGAATTTCTTACCAAGAAGATTACGTTCTATAAAAAGAAGAAAAAGAACAACAAATTTTTAACTTATCCTTTTATCCTATAATTTTTGACAAAAAAAAATTTTTAAGCCAAAGGGATGATTTGTCACTCAACATGATAAATGTTCTACAAAAAAATGAATAATAAAAAAATACATGAATTTCTAAAAAAGTTATTTAATTTTAGAGCCAAAAAGACAAATTATTTACAAGAATGTTGAATTTTCAAGCAAAAATATGATTTTGCAAAAAAGTTGAGTTTTTTCACAAATTTTTAAATCATAAAATTTTTAACCAAAAAAATGAATTCTCAATGAAGCATATAAAAGTTGATAATTTAACGACAAATTTACGTTTTAACCTAAAAGAATAATTTTTAAACAAGAAAATAAAATTTCGACCGAAAAAGATAAATCTTTAACATAAAATCTGAGTTTTAAATTAGAATAAAACAAATTTCAATGTCAAATATCAATTTTCAATCAAAAAAACAATCATCAGATTTTCAGCGATTAAAATTAATTCTATATAAAAAACGAATTTTTAACCAAATATTTAAGCCTTCAATCAAAATGATGAATTTTTAATAAGTAAGTTTTCAACAAAATGCATTAATTTTGTGACAAATAATTGAATGATTAACCTTTTAAAGAAAAAATTTTAACTAAAAGTTGTAGAACTACATTTTCATATAAAAAATTATTTTTAAAATTAAATTTTTAGGTCAAAGATATAAATTTTGAAGCAAATGCTTTGAAAGAAATTAATTTTTAGAAGAATAATTAAATACTCAAATATATAGTTTTACGAAAAAAGAGATTGTTTAAAGTATATTTTTCTTAAAAAATTAATTAATCATTTGTTCATAATTTAAAAGGCAAAGTAAAGTTGAAAATTTGAAAAAAACTAAATGTTTCTAGTAATTTTTTGAAAGAAGAGAGACATAATAAATAACCTACCATCAAGGAAATAGCATATTATTAACCATAATAATGAATTTCGTGAACAATTATTTTTTGGTAACTTGAATTAATTATTAGTTTATTCTTATTTAAGAATTGATATAGAAAAAGATGTATAAAAACAATAATATTTAGTTTACAAAAATTATTTTTGCTGCATCGAATAAAATATTAACCCTTTTGAAGTGAAAAGTGGACAAAAGGTTTAAAATTTAAGCAAAGATTGTTATTTTTAGCAGTATTTTAAGTAAATATTATTAAAAATTATCCAAAGAGGAAATTAATTTTTGAAACACTACTTTGTCCTTACTTGCAATTTTTTTTAAATTAATATTTTCTCACTTTTCTAAATTTTATAAATAAAACAATATACATACAAATCTGTTAACTTTATTCTTTTGTGTACAAACTTTCGAAAATTTTAATTAAAAAAAAAGTAAAAATGAAAAAAAAATTGGTTCCAACATATCTTTTTATAAATACTTATTCTATATGTATAAAACCAAAAAAAAAATTTCAGTTTTTTTCTATAATGTATAGATTCCGAGATATTTAGTATTAAAAAAAGTGTTTTTTTTTCTTCAAAAAAATATCATAACTTTAAAATGGCTGAATAAAAAATTGTCATCTTGGGATTATTTAAAAAAAATTTAAATGCGCATCTATTTCATTTTTATTGTTTAAATCTACTAGTTTCTTTGAAAATTACACACGTTTTTTTGTAAGAAAAAAAGAAAAAAAATTATTGCCTCCTAAATTTTCATTTTCTTACAGTATCAAGATTGACTACTTCTTTAAGAAATCGTTTGCTGATTACTGAAGGAAATCAAAATCCTATTGGCCATTACACTGCTTCCCCTGCTCCCGCAGCTTCCAATGCCGGTAAGATAATTTAAAATTTGTTTAAAATTCTAGAAATTATGATAATTTTAGAAATTTTGAAACTTTGATGAAATTCATAAATATTAGAAATTTTGACAAGTTTCAAAATTTTGATCATTTTAGAAATTTTTGGAAATTTTACAACATTTGTGAAATTCTGATAATTTTAGAAATTTGGTACGTAAAAAAATTAGTCGAACCTATTAGAAATTAATTTTTTTTTTAATATTCAAACATGGAGATATACCATAAATAACCAAAATTTTTGTAAATATTTGGCAAAACAACTGTGTTGCCAAAAATTTAATTTCTCTGATCTCAAACCAAAATATATTCTATTTTTTTAAGTAGAATAAGGAGTATAAGGACTTTGACAAAATAATTAAATTTTCCAAGAATGATTAGACTTTTATAAAAATAATTCAATTTCTAATCAAATAATTGAATTTTCAGGATGAATTTTCAAAAAATGAATTTTAATCATACGATCGATTTTTATTAGACAAAAAAAATTAAGAATTAATTACATATTTCAATTTTCAAGAGAAAAAGACAAATTTTTAGAAAACAGTTGAATTTTCATCAAAAAAGTTCATTTACAACAAGAAAGATGATTTTTCTACCACGAAAAATAAATTCAAAAAAGCATTTAAAAATAAAAGGTCAAACGATTCAAGAAACAGTGGACTTTTAAATACAAAATGATAAATTTTAAATAAAAAAGATAATTATCAATCATGAAATAATAATTTTTAACAAGAAAACTTTCTTGTTAAGAATTATATTTTAATGATTGAAAAGTCGAAGTTTAAACAAAATAGAATAATTTTTAACTTAAAAAAATACTTTTTAACCGAATATACGAATTTTGTAACAAATAGTTGAATTTTAAACAAACAAGATTTATTGTCTACTAAAAAAGGGGAATTTTCAACAAATTATATGCATTTTTTACAAAACAATTTATATTTTCACTTATAGAATATAAAGGATAATGTAAAAACAAAAAATGGAATAGATAAATTTTTAGATTAAAAATCTGGCAAAAAAAAATTGATAAAAAAAAAGGAATTTTTAACCAAAAATATTAATTTTTAATCCAGAAGATTAACGTTTTATCAAAAAATACGAATTTCAAACTTATTTTAGATACAAGATAAAGTTTAAATTAAACATAAAATAATCAAGTTTCTAGATAAAACAAAACTTTTAACAAACAAAATATAAATTTTGGACCAAAACGATAAATTTTTAACCAAGAAGTTTAATTTTTTACAGAAGAAATGCTGATTATCTACAAGAAAGATGAATTTTCAACCCAAATATATGATTTTTTTATCAAATACTTTAATTTTAAAATAAATAGTTTAGTTTTCAAAAAATAGTTGAATTTTTAATTGAAAAGTTTATTTAAGTGCAAATGGTTAAATTTTAAACAAAAAGTAGGAATCCCTAATAAAAAAATTTATTTTCTTACAAAGTAGTACAACTTTAATTCAATTAATCGACATTTCGCCAAGGAAAACAAATTTTTATTAAAAGACGTGAATTTTAAGTAAAAAATATGAACTCTCAAATTAAAAAGAGACATTTTAAACCAAATACTTTAAGTTTTTAATGAAAAGATGAACTTTATACCAAAAATGGAATAATTTAATTGTTAGTTTAAATAATTTATTATATTTTAGAAAATTGTTGACTTTTAATTCATAAAAGACAAATTTTTAACAACAAAAAAATTTTTAATCAAGAAAGGTGATTTTTTAACAATATAGTAGAATTATTAACCAAAAAGTTAAATTTTTAACAAACAAGAATAATTTTCTAGTCAAAAAAAAACAATTTTAAACAAATTAGATTCATTTTAAACCAAATACTTAAATTTCCAACTAAAAGGTAGAGTTTTTAACAATCAAGATTTATTTTATAACTAAAAAGATTATGTATCAAGAAGAAAACAGGAATTTTTTGCCAAAAGATTTTATTGTTAACTTGTACATCAAACAAGATTTATTTTGCACCAAAAAGGACGAACTTTGAATAAATTAAATGAATTTTAAAAGAAAATGATCAATTTTCAATTTAAAATTTTAATTTCTAAGCAAAAATGAAATAGTTTAATTTGCAATGAAAAAAAAAGAATTTTCTACCTAAGAATTTTTTTTCTCAAAAAAATAAAATCTTTAACTAAAGAGATAAATTTTCTACCGATTTAATTAAACTTATTAAAAAAATACTTTTAAGTAAAGAGTTTAAAATTCATAATATTGATTCTTTAACAAAGATTGATTTTCTATTAAAGATCTTACATTTTTAAGAAGAAATTTTATAGGTAAATATTATGTTAACACATTTTCAAAATATTTGAAACTATTTTTTTTCAAGATTTAAAAAGATTATGTAGACCTATTTATAGTAATCGGAAACTCGAAAAATTTATCTAATCACTTTTTTTGATCAAATGAAAATTTTCAGTTATAGCATTTGCAATATCCAAAAAAATAAAACAAAGTTTATATTTTAAGCTAAAAAACGCATGATAGGAAAAAAGTCAAGATAAGAAAAAAGTTTATTTTTTACAGCCCGATAAGACAGTCATGAGAAAATTTTGAGTTTTGTCGAAAAGGTGAAAATTCAAATTTTGACCATAAAAAAAATAATCAGAAAAATTAATCAATTTTCGATAGGGTACATAGTTTTGTGTTTAGTCGAAAAAGGCAACATTAAAAATCAAAAATCAAAAATTTTGACAAACGGTACAAGCTATTAAAAAATAAATAGAGAAAGGTCGCGTAGTTTTTCTCTAATCGTAGAAAATTAAAATTAAAATTAAAAAATTTAATTTTTTGGAAAACACTAGGTACGACTTAAAATTAACAGACTAGCATTGTTCATCCAAAAAAGATCTATTAATTTTTTATTAATCATTTATAGAAAAAAGATTTTCTTTGAATCGTAAAAGCTAAGATTAAAACTTAAAAAAAAAAAATTGTGGAAAAACGACACAAGAAACGAACAAAATGAAACGACAAAAGTTGTTTACCCAAAAAATATCTAAAAGTTTGTTACAAAGTACAATAACATTTAATTTACCAAAATTTTCCTTCTAAATTACATTTACATTGAATATAAAGATTAAATTAATGGCAAAACTACACAAGTTGCAGTAAAATGTTTAATAATAATTTGTATTTTAATAGAATGCCCATTTTTCTAAGTATAAAAATAAGACAGTAAAAATACATTTGTTTTAATACTAATGCATGTCATAAATGGTAATAATATAAGTTTATTGAAATGATATACCTTTTTTAGGATAGCTAAGAATAAAAAACAATGAAAATAGGGAAATAACTAATAAATTAAAAATTAAAAAAGAGATTTTTACTGATAGAGTTCAATATAATCTAGAAAAGATCGCATTGTCAAGGAAATATATTGCAAAGCACGAGATACGCGATGAGAAAGTGTTCGTTAAAGCCCAAGGAGCTTTAACTAAAGAGAATTCACAATTACCAAGTAACAGTTGCCGATCCTTGGATCTTTTAAATTAAAATAGCTTATTTCTCAACAAAAAAACATTTTTTTTAACATAAGATTTTATTTCTAATTCGTACAATGCACATAATAAATTGTCAATAAAAAATATAATAGACAAATTTTCAGATGAAAATCTAATACAAATTTTTTTTTAAATGGATTACTTTTTAAATTGTATTGCACATTTTTACAAAATTTATCTGCTCTTTTCTAAATGTTAAAAAATAATTTATACAAAAAACTTAGTTTAAACAAGAGACAAAAACAAAGAATATAAGAATGAGTGTGGGTGAGAGGACCTAGGTCTGTAAATAAATTGTAAAAGTTTTGTAAAAATTGGATCAAACCTATTTATAGAAATACTTTCACGAAAAAAAAATTGTTTTAAAAATTTTTCTCCCTGATACTTATATATTGCTTGTTTGCAGCTGAGAGGGCTAAGCAAGATTAAAAATTTCAGAAAAAGCCGAAAATTTTTGGCATTTGTCTAGGAGAAGACGGTTATACAAATTAATAAATTGATCAAAGACAAATTGTCAAAACATACAGTTTTTAGAAAAAACGTCAAATATCTGTCATGACTATTAGTTAACTCAAAGTTAAAAATAGACAAAAAGTTAAAAATTTAAGCAAAAACGACGACTTCATATTTCTTAGCGTGGAGAATATTATGAACAATGATAAATAATAAAAAAAAAGTTTTTGTAATTCAAAGTAATTATTACCTTACTCAAATTCAAAAAGTTAAAAAATTCAGAAAAAGGGAACTATCGAGTATTAACATTGTAGAAGATGACTATAAACAAGTAGCAAACATAGCAAGTAGACAGAAGGTAGAAAATAAAAAATAACATTTTTAATATGAATAAAAAATAATATTATTAAAAAAAATAAAAAAGTGTTTAAACAATATAAGTTTTACCATCAGTGAACTATTACCGCACCCCAAACGAAATAATTCATGTAAACATACAATTATCAGTATCAAGTAGTAATTTGCGTTTTATAAAGAATTTTCATTTAAAATAAAAACTGCAAAAAATATAATAATTAATGCTAAAAACTTGCAATTATTTTACTTATGGGGTTTCTTTGGCTTGCCCCACCTGTAAACATATTTCTTTCAAACGAAAAAACTGGATTTACTTTTTTGTGAGTGAAAACAAATTTGCAGTTAATATGCATGAAAATAAAATAAATAATTAAAATTTAAATAAAAAAAGTAATAACAATGTTATATTTCAAAAACAATTTTTTTCCTAATACGTCTGCGAAAGCCTCTTAAATTTTATATTTTTTTACAGAACCAAGACCGCATCAACAAACAGGTCCAGACACTGGTCATCAAAGCCAACAGGAATTACTTGTTTCCGGAACCGAACCACTACCAAGTACTCCAAATAATCAACAATCTTACCAAGGCAAATGCTTGATTTATTTATTTCTAAATTTTTTTATATTCTTCTAAATGCTCGAAATCTTTTGAACTCTTTTGAAATCCTTCTTAATCCTCAAAATCTGTCTGTGAAGATTTTGTCTCTTCGTGAAGTTAAAAAAAAAATAGTAAGTTTTAAGATGTGGTTCGGGGATGTCCCTAGGTTATTTTGAGCAAAGAAAGAAAAAAACGTAATGCGTGTTTTTGAGAAAAAGATTTTTCTGCTTTGAAGCTCAGGAACTTTAATATTTTCTTGAAACATTTTATTTACATAGTCAGTAAACTAAAACAAAAACGTTTTTAAAAATAAAATGTTATCTTAAAAACGCAGTGTACGATTTTTCATTTCTGGGCTCAAAATAGCCAGGGCACACACCCGAACCACGTACCAAAGAAAAACTAGATGTGAAAGTATTTTCGATGAGATTTTATGCTTTCACGATAATTTATTTTGATAAAGAGAGATATTTCGGGTTCCAATCGTGTACAAAACTATGAAATTTACCAACGCTTCGTGAACATTCAGGGCTTCTTCAGGGCTAACCTGAGACTGAAATATCAAGTAACGTTGTTCTTAAGTATACGCTTTACGATGCCTGTGATTGGCCAGAGCGCCCCACAGTGGGGACTAGTCGAACCTGATTGACTAATCGAGTCCTCTTTTTTCAATCCGGGAGGACGAAAAGACAAATCGGTTTGGTATCATATCCATTGTCCCGATGTAGGTTATTAGGGTCTTTTAAGGTTTCTATGGCTTCTCCATGTTTTCTTAAAAAGATATTCTGCGTTTTTGCGAAGGCTGTTGTTTTGTCAAGTGAAATTTTACGTTTTGTTTCAAAATAATGTTTAGATAGTGTTGATTGCGTGAAATGCTTTACCCTGACATAATCCCTGATACCACAAGAAAAGGGATTTTATATACTCCCGGATCACTGAGGTGTGCCTTTTTGTCTTTAGGGTTATTTAGTAGCTGTCCTATTTTTGCAGGCGGTTTAAATTTGATTTCGATGTTGTGTTTGTTAATAATTCTTCCTATATTTGTTCTGCAACACCTTGAATGTAGGGGAGGATGGAAGTCGTTTTATCTCTCTTTTTATTGTAGCATATATTTACTTGATTTTTGTACTGTATTTTTTTATTCCGTCATGAGTTTTTTCGTGGGTGTAATCCTTCTGTATTGGCATTTGCTTAAAGTTTTGTTATTCCTTTGAAAAGTTATCTTTATCTGTCATGGAGATAGCTCTGTATACGAGGGAGTTGATGATTGGTTGTTTTTGAGATTGCCCAAGAAATCCAGTTTTCCGTTTTGTTTAACTTTGATGGTGAACTAGATATTAAGATGTAATCGATTGATGAAACCAAAAACGTTTTTCTAGTTCATCTAGTGCACGTCGCCAGATAACAAAAGTGTGATCAACGTAGCAAAACCAAAATTTCGGTTTAAGCTTGAATTCGTTGAAGATTTTAGTTTCTAGATGTTCCATAACGATGTTGGTTACAGGCAAGATTGGGTATCCCATTGCTGCTCCTGAGGTTTGTTCTCAGAATTGATCATTGAAAGAGAAGTAAGTATTATTGGGACAGAGTTATATCAAAGTTATGAGATTAGAAGGGAAGTTGATAAAAGATTTAATAATATCAATTGTATCAAAGACTGGAACTTTCGTAAAGACAGATACTGTGTCGAAACTCACTATGATGATTTTGGGCTGAATATAAATCTGTTGTATCTTTTTAATGAAGTCAAATGAGTTTTGTAAGCAATTGATAGAGTTTTCTGTAAAAGGATTTAGTTTTGTGGCCAGGCAACGTGCTAAGCTGTAAGTTGGTGAGCTTATTGTGCTGACGATGGTTCTGAGTGGCATTTTATTTTTGTGGATTTTTGGGAGCCCGTAAAGTCTTGGAGAGATGCGATTAGTAGGTACAAATTTAGATATTTTTTGGCTGTCAAGTTTAGATTCTTTGAGAAGAGTTTTTGTTGGTACATGATTTTTTTAGTATGTTCTTCTTTACTCATTACTACTTTTGTGTTGTATTTGTCTGTAGCTAATATTATGATGTCTTTACTCCGATTGGGTTCTTTAAATGTTTTTAAATGTCTTCCTACGGAATTTTGGAAGGGGCAACTGCAAAATTGTGTTCTTTAGATTAGGCTGAAATTATTTCACTGCTGAGAGAATGGTCAGAGACATTTTTTACTGCATCAGTTAGTTATTTTTGCCTTACTGGAAGTGATTCCTCAAATTTTATTCTTTGGTTTTGAGTGGACAGATCTTTAATCCCCTGGGATTGGTCAAAAGATATGCGGTCCAATGTAGACTAAATCTCAAACCTTAGGGCGCTTGATAGGAAACATAGAAGTTTAAATAGTTTTTTCGGAGGTAAAGTGCAACACAAATTTGGTATGTTGTATTCTTTCCTTCAAGAGAAGAAAAAAATTTGTAATTAGCAGAACAGATTTGGATTTAGATTTTCTAAAATTAGTTTTCAATTGTGAGATTGGGCTTTCTGTCCTCCCGGATTAAAAAAAAAAGATTTCCTTGAGCAATCAGGTTCGACCAGTCTCCACGGTGGGGTGCTCCGGCCAATCACAGGCATCGTAGAGAGTATACTCAGGAACAACGTAACTTGATACCTCAGTTTCAGGTTAGTCCTGAAGAAGTGAACTGCAATGTTCACGAAACGTTTGCAAAATTCGTAGTTTTGTAAACGATTGGAACCCGAAATATCTATTTTTATCGTTAAAAATATCGTACCAAATTAATTGTTTGATTAAAAGTTAAAATTATTATTTATTCTAAAAAAGTGGGTCAATTTAGGTTATTGCAACCTTCAATTCTAACCTCAATTTTTGCAAACTTCTTTGGTAATTTATTTAATCGTAACTCATACATTTAATTTTTTAATAAAATAAAATAAAATAATTTAGTTCTATTGTTTGGTTTAAATTTTAATAACTGAAAATTTCTTTTTGATTCTTATTTCAACTACTTTGTTGGTACTACGTATTTTTGATTCAAAAATGTATATTTATAATTATAAATTTCACCTTTCTTGAGAACACATTTCAATTTGTTGATTGAAAATAATTCTATCTAGGTTCAGACTTAAATATTTTAATTAAAAAATCCATTGTTTGATAGCAAGCTAACTTTTTTGTTGAAAATTTATATTTTAGAGTTAAAAATATAACGATATTGTAGAAATCGCTTGTGTTTGGCGTGGAAATAAAAAAATTTAGTAGAAACTTAATGTATTTAGGTAAAAAATTCACTCTTATGCAGAATGTTCATATTTTTGGGTTGGGAACTTATATTCTTTTTTTCGAAAATTCATTTATCTTGGTAGAAATTTTATCTTTTTTGGTTAAAAGTCAAAATGTTTGGATGAAAAATCGTTTTTTAAATGAACTAAATTGTTTTTAATTTATTATTAAAATATTTTACGGTTAAAATATCAACAGCTGTATTTTTTATAAGAATTGTCAATTTTTAAGTAGAAAATTAGTGTTTTTAATTTTCAAATTTAAGAATTTTGTAGAATATTAAAGTATTAGATTAACTAAAAAAAACTGAATTCTGACAAACAAGGATGAAAACTGAATATATCTACAAAAGAAGATTTTTATTACAAATCAGTAAAGCTGTTGAAACCTCCAATTTAACAGATTAATTTTTAACCAAACAGTTGCGTTTTTGCTCAAGAAAGATGAAATTTATATTAAAAAGGCTTTCCAAAGAAAAAGACGAATCTTAAAAAAAATTCTTGAAATATTAGTCAAAAAACTTTTTAACTAAAAAGAATGAATTTTCATGCCAATAAGACAAGTTACTTGATAACAGTTATATTTTTAAATTGAAAATATAAATTTTCAACCGAAAAGTTTATTTACAACCAAATTGATAAGTTACTATTAAATTAGATACCTATACCTAAGCAGTTGGAAACATTCGAGGTTAGAATTAGAGGTTGAAATGCAATCGCTAAAAAAGTGATAAATATTATTCCTAAAAGTATTAAAAATGTTCGAAAACACTACTTTTTTATCAGTGTAGAAAATTTCATTAATACAAGTCTACAAAAGTTATACTGAAAGTTTTGAAATACAGGAACAAAAAAAAGCGAATTTTGCAGTAGTTCATTTTCAGATTTTGAGGAGTATTTCTATTATTTTGTACTAAATGTATAGTTTGTTAGAAAAAAAATAAATAATGCTGATAAATTCAAAAAAACTTTAAAAGTACTGGAAATTTTTTACTTTTATGATTTCTGTTTGAATATAAAAGATACACAGTTAGTGTTGCTTGGTTGTATGAGCAAATCGTAATCTGCCTGACAGCAGCGTTTTCTTCTAATACACTCGAACTCCAAAGATACGACGACCAAGGATACTAGCGCTCCAGATATACGAGTATCGCGATTCCAAAGGAGCTAGCAAAATTGTTGCCCCCTCTACCTCTGCCCTATGTGATTGTCAGGCGCGCGCAAGTGCGCGTCGCCTTTCGAGGTGCGTCTGCGCGTGTTCGGCTGGTGTGCGTCCTCACGCATTACCCAAGAAATCTGAACGTCGCAGGAGTGGCAGCCCTTCAAGGTCGTTTATTTGGAGTTTCCGATTCTTGAACTGTTCGTAACTTTGGAATTTGAGTGTAGTATTTCAGCACAGCGAATGACGGCTAGGATCTCCACCTGAAAGACAGCAAGATGTCTGCCAATCCCCCTCCTTCTCGAGCCGTCATAGATTTCCGAAGAAGCCTCCCGAACTCTAGAACCTCCTAAATTTTTATTTTTTTACAGAAGCAGGACTGCGTCAACAAACAGATCCGAACACTCGTCATCAAAGACGAACGGTATTACGCAAAATGTCAGAAGAACAACTTAATCGTTTAAACCCGAAGAGCGGATACGCACAAACACCAAATCCATCTTATTCATCAGACGAAAACTAGATGTTAGATTTTTTGAAACCTTTTAAAATTGTTAAAACGTTTATTAAACCGTTGAAAATTGAGCTGCGTATGCTGAAAGCTCTAAACACTTTGTGAAATCTTGTGAAATTTTCCAAAATATTTTAAAATCTTCAAAAACTTTCTGTAATATTTATTTTTAAATCTAGGAAACTTGGTGGATTTCTTTAATTTTTCATGAGAACATTCAATGTTTTTTTTTTATTATAAAACATTTTTTTAATGATATACAAAAAGCAAATAAATATTTTTTATTAATTTAATATTTAGAATGTTGGTCAATCCAACATTGGAGTAGTCAACTCCTTAATAAATCACATTTTATATAAGAAAATACTACAAGGTTTTTGATTGGGCTGCTGATTTTAATAAAATAAATATTTTACAAGCAATAAAAATTCAATATTTTCATGAAAAATTGAAGAAGACTTTCAGATTTCCTTGATTAAAATAAATCAATCACATAGAAGTGTTGTCACTGCTTTTAGCTACTGCTGAGCAGGAGGTCTGGCGCTGAACTCCGCAGTTTTGCTTTTCTGCAGTTTTCCACTTCCCTGACCAAACGTTTAGGCAATTGCGAATGCTTATAATAAAAATCCGGCTGCAGAAGGAAATTAATTTTAGAATATGATAACCCAATATGATTGAGTACAATAGGGATAGTTTATTAAGGGTTTAATGTCTGACGATTTCATGCGTGAGGGAGATTTTGAAATGTAAAAAATCGAAAAAAATAAAGGAAGAAATCTAATCATATTTAGAAATATGAATAAGAAATATATTTTTAAATGTCCTCAATAAAAACTGCAAGTTAATAGAATTTACTCTTACTTATTTTTAATCTAATTCATTTTTTTATATTTTAAATAAATCAGTATCGTGTTCTTAAAAAAATTAATATTAGTCCAATGAAATAGAAGAAAATGAAAAAAAATTAATTTAAGCGTTTCGTTGTAAATCCATCTTTGTAAGTTGGATATTATACTATAAGGTAAAGATTCAATTAGTGGAAGCGTGCAGTACTTTTAGGGGGTTTTTTTTTGGTAAAACATCGGGTTTCTAAAAAAAAAAACTTGATTATTCAAAGCATTGTCCATTGCTAGCCATAACTGTCTCTCATCTTTCCAGCAGTCGACGAATAGCACATTGTAAAAAAGGGTCGTCTTTTGAAGCTGTCCACGAATTGACCCACTTTTTAGCATTTTTTTTTTAAAGGAAAAGTAAAACTTCCCGCAAATGCTGATTCGTGGGTACTGTAGCCGACATGCTAGAAAACTATTCTGTTTACATTTCAGTAAAACTGTACCTAAAAAACCTAATGTTGATTTCATATTCAAACTGGAAACAACCAAAAATTTTGATTTTCAAAAAATACGGTTCGTTTTAAAATATACAGATTCCCTTTAAAAAAATTTAGAATTAATGACAATGTTATTCAGACATGTTTCTCAGTAGATCTGGAGAAAGTTAAATATTTCTTAAATTTTTTATAAATAAATAAATGGATGACAATATTTTCGTGAAGATTGGAAATGTTTGGACACTTAATTTGAACCAATTTTCCACAAAGTTGAGACAAAAAGGGGCTTGTGTGTTAGTTAATAGAAAATTAATAAATAAATTGTTATTTAATAAGCAAAGGAACTGAATAACAGTTAATTAATTAATTAATTAATTTAAAGAATTTTAATAAATTAATTAATTAATTTAAAAAAAATTAATAAATAATTTGTTAATTAAAATGATTAAAATGATTTATAAACCATTTATAGCTCTTTCTTGGATGACCAACTTTTTTTGATTAATTTTTAACTTTTTAATTTTTTAATTATTTATTTTATTCTTTAATATTAAAATAAAAACGAAGAATCCTATCAAAAAAATTATTAGTAAGATATTTGTAGCTTTTTTCGGTAAATAAACTTGGACTATTTAGTTATTTAGTCGTTTGTCCAAGAATTTAATTATTTTCTTATAAATTTTGTTCTTTACGAATAAAAAAAATTTAAGAACTTGTTATAAAATTATTGCAGGGCTTAAATTTGGAAAACGCAAAATCTACGGTAATTTGTTTTTTATCGATGAAAGTCACCAGATAAACTGTTGCAATCTAAACAAAATTGTCTTTTTTTCCCTTTTTAAAACGCGAATAATTGACGAAAGGTGGGGGGGGGGTGCGTTAACTTTTAAACAAATCTAATACCACCTCTGATTTCAATATAAAAATTAATTCTTAACAAAAAAGCAAGTTTTAAAGAACGGAGTTTTCATTTAAAAATTATAAATTAAAAAAAAGTAATTTTTAAAGAAGCAGTTTAACTTAAAACCAAGAAATTAATTTTTCAACCAGAAAGATTAATTAATATCATCAAAATATCTATTTTCACGCAATGTGTAAAGTATCTCATCTAATCGGTAATTTACCATCCCAATGATAATGCAGATTTCCTATACTAAAAACTTAAATTTTCAAGTAAAAAAGATCATTTATCAATTTTTAAGAAAGATTTTCAACAAAAAAAAAAGAACAAACAAATTTTGACAAAAAAAACTTAGATTTTTAACCTAAATGTTTTTTTAGAACTTAGTCTAAAGAAAAATACTATTTGAGACAAATGAAATCTATTCGATGAGTCTTTTGATTTTTATCAATCATATTACATTGATAGATTTTAAGTTCATCCTAAAATGCTGAACTATCCACAAATTTCTTTTTTTAAATCACGGGAAATAAGTTACTTATTTTTAAATAACAAAATTTTGATGTTAGCAATTGAAATCAGTTTTTAATAACCTTTTTAAATCTTTCTCCATAAACTGAGAATTTGACTTTTATCAATCTGTGAAATGATTAGTAATTTTTGATACAAACAAAGAAAATTTATGTTAAAGTTTGAGAAATAATTGAATTAGTCTGATTTTTTTGAATCAGAATAATTTTTCTGATTTGAAAATTTGAAAATTTATAAGTAATTCTAAATCATATAAAAATTATTTTTAATGCTCCATCAAAATGTAAATTAGTCTAACGTCACCTTCACCAGTGAAAATTTTTTACTTCATTCACTTTTCAAATAATCTCTTTTCTGCTCGTCATGTACCCACTGAGATTTAGAGATTGACAATATTATTTCAATCTCAATTTAAAAAATTGAGGAAATCTTGAAAAAGTAAAGTCAAGATAGAGCTTTTAATCTTTTTCCAATGATTTTAAGACAACCCTTAAAAAATTGAGCAACTTCTACTCTTCAGAGTATAATAAAAAATATCCACTTATTTTTGATTGTTGGTAAATTTCGTTTTCTTTACTTGAATCTTTAAGAGATTTTAAAACCTCCCTCAAAATAAATTTAAAAACTTTTTCTGGAATGATTTGTTTCTGTAATTTATTGCTAATTAATATCCAACCCCTTTAAAATATTTTTAAAATATCCCGTCAGCTTTGTTTTTACTAAATTTCAATAAATATATATTATTACAATTCATAATATATCGTATTATCTTGTTTTTAAAATTGAAAATATTTTATTTTTAAAGTGCGCATCCTATACTAAAGAACAATTTTGTTGTACAACATTTTATTGCAACTTGTGCAGTTTTTCTATAAATTTATTTTTTTATTTTCAAAATTATTTTTTAAGATTTAAAAATAAATTTACAAAACGTTATTGTAGCTTTTTTCCCAGTCCCAAAGTCTAGATTTTTATACTTTTAAGATATTTTTATAACAAGAGCTTATATCGAATTTTTAAATATTTTTTTAATTTAATAACTTTTGTCGTTTAATTTTTTTCGTCTCTTGTATCATTTTGTCAAAAAAAATTTTTTTTTTGTTAATCTTATTTTTTACGATTAAAAGAAAATTTACTCTTCCTATCTAAAAATTATTAATAAAAAAATTGTTGAGCCTATCTGGATTAATTTTTGTCTGCTAATTTTTTTTATTCCTTGTGTTGTTTTTTAAACAATGCAATTTTTTATTTTAAATATTATTTGTTAGGATTAAAACAAAAACTGCACGTCCTATAAAAAAAATTATTCATAACAAATCTTTCGCTCTTTTTTGGAAGATCAACTTTTGCTCATTTATTTTTTCTGGCTTCTGCCCATTTTCCATAAAATGTAATTTTTTATAATAATTTTTTATGTTGTTTTTTTAGAAAATAAAATAAAAAATACGTGTCCTATCAAAAAGTGACCAATAAGGAATTTGTAGATCTTTTCCTACTTCACAATTTTGCTACTTAATCATTTTCCGTGTCTTGTTGTTGTGTCCGTGTTGTGAAAATTGGAATTTTTAGGTTTTCAAAAAAATTAAACAATTTTTAATCATAATCTTTAAGTCAAATAGGCCTAACATTCTAGTTTGCGTTTTTTTTTTTTAAATTTTGTAAGTGCTATAAATCTAATAATTAGAGGGTCTCAAAACGTGGAAATTTGACAAAAACGGGGGGGGGGGGTGTGTAAAATTTTACACAAATAATATACGCTCTCTATTAACAAATTGATGATAAAAAATTTGTATAGGTTTTTATTCTTTTTCAGATAAGCAAAATTTGTAAATTCATTTTTTTTCATAGTTTCGTTTTTTCAACAATTTAATTTTTTCATTTTTAACACTGTTTTTACGAATAAAATAAAAACTAAGCATTCTTTCAAAAAATTAATAATGAGAAATATGTAGACTGTCTTTGGATGAACAACTTTTGTATAATAATTTTTTTCCGTAGCTTCTATCACTTATTCAAAAATTTAATTTTAAAAAATTTATAATTTTTTATTTTATGAATAAAACAAAGACTACGTCTCCTATAAAAAAGTGATTAATAACAAATATGTAGGTCTTTTCTGGGTTCACAATTTTTGTGCATTTATCTTTTGTCGTATCTTGAATAATTTGAACGAAAAATGAAATTTTTTATTTTTATTATTTTCTTCTCAATATTTGAATTTTCGATTTTTCAAGAAATTTAAAAAATTTGTTGTGATAATTTTGTAGGGTGTTTAAAATGCAAAGTTTATCTTTGTCTGACTTTTTTTTCAAGAAAAGTTATTGCGATAAATTGATTACATTTTTCAGTAATAATAATAATTTTGGGAAATATCGATTTTCTTGCTTGAATATTTAAAGGATGCTAAAACAACCTTAAAAATGATTTCTGAAACAATTTTGTGCGCTTGAATATTTTCCCTACGTTTATTAAATTATTTTAAATTAATTTCCGACCCTAATATTATAATGAAAAAATTTACTATTTTAAATAAATTTACTAATCTAAATCTAAATCTAAATTAACTAATTTAATTTAATTTATATTGGCTTCGGAAAAAAAATTTGTCTTGATAAAATCTTTCTGGGATGATAAAATAAATTTTAAAATTAATTTAAAAGACCCCAGTAGTATGATAAAATAATCTCTAGCTTTTTTGTTTTTTGGGGAATGCTGATTTCCTTGCTCAAATCATCAGGGGATGTTAAAACAACCCCTAAAACATTTTCAAACATTTTGTATTTGAGAATATGTTTTCCTCTTTTATTTTGTATTGATTTTTGACCCCAACAGTGTAATCATAAAATCACGGTTTAAATTTATTTTAAGGGTTGTTTTACCATCTGTTAAAAATGGAAGCAAGGGAGATTTTTTTATTAATGTACCATGGTCAGAAGTCTATTGAAAATAAAAATGGGAGAAGTAACCTAGGGATACAATTTTTTTAAAATTGTTTATCATAGTTCTCTGGTCAAAAATAACTTTACAATAAATATTTAAGAGTGCCCAAAAAATCCTGTTTTTTAAGGAAACTCTTTAAACCAAAAAACTGCTCAGAAAACTCTAATTTATTTTCAGGGTTACAGTATTAATTCCAAATTAAATAAATTAAGAAAAATCCCGATTGTTAATTTTAATTTTGATAAAGAACTACCCGTTTAACTACATGTACTGAAACTTTTTTTGTAGCGTTATTTTCCACCCCTAAAAGAAACAAATAATTTTATCGAAACATTTGAAAGAATTTTAAATGCCTAATTTTTATTTGAAAAAATATAAAGCGCTTCTTTGAGCTTACTTTTTTTAAATTTCCTTTTTTTTTAATTTTAGATTGAAAAAATATTATCAATCGCTAAATGTGCTGTGAGTACCTGATAAGAACAAAAGATACTATTTGAAAAGTGAAAAACGTTTTTGAGGGTTAAGGTGGCGAAGAATGATCCAGAATAAGGTTACTGAACCTGAGAGTAAAGTTTCAAGTTTAGCAATGTTGCCTTCACATTGTTTTAATGAAGCTAAAAATGCGACATAATCGTCTTCGATAAAAGACTTCTATTTGTCACGTTTTAGATTAAAGTTTTTTTTTAAATTATAATAATATTCACATCCCTAAACAATTCATTTAGGGTTGTGGATTTAAAAATGTTACATACCTATTCATTCGCTGAAAGTTTTTGAACGAAATGATCAATTTGTTTTTAAAGTTTTATAAATACAATTTTTATAATCTTTCATCTTTTTCCAGAAATTTTAAGAAAATTTGTTTATTCTCCTGAAGCCTTTCGAATTCCCTGAAACAGACTTAAGAATTATGTTTGTAATCTTCAAAAATCTCCTTTTGTAAACATATTCAAAATTAAAATTTTTTAGAAATCTGTTTCATTATGATAAATTTGGCTTGAAATTACTCGTTTTTTTATTTTCTTTATTTTTTTATCTCAATAAATTGAAGAATTTTGTTTGAAAATCTCCTACAATGTTTTTCGAAATTTAAAGAAATCGTTTAATATGTTTAGAAAACTTTCGTAATTTTTCCTTAAACTCTATATTTTAAAATAAAAATTTTAAATGTTCATAAGAACATTAAGAAGTTTTACTTCAATCTTGTAAGAACTTTTAACCCTTCTATTCTTTAAAAATTACTGAAGTTTTTGTGTTTTTTTTTATTTTGCAACATTAAAGAAATTTAATAAAGTTTTTTTAGATTTTTCATTAAAAAAATTTTGAGATTATTTGCCATGCTTTAAAATCTGTTTAAATAGTCTGTTCGAAATAATTTTTTGAAATAAATCATTTTTGTGAAAAGTTACAGAATTCTTTGAAAATATTTATAAGTTTTAATTATTTTTCAATTTTTTCAAACTTCTGAACATCTCCTAAATTTACTTAAATTTTTTCTCAAATTGTTTAATGTGGAAAAGTTAAAAATATTGCTTCAAAATCTTTTACGTACTTTTTAACTCTAGGAAATAATTGAAAGTGTATTGTGATCTTTTTTTATTCTTTTTTACAATTAATTTCAAAACCATCAAAAACAATTTTTCCATGACCTTAGGAATCTTTTTTTAAACTCTTGACTCAAAGTCTTCCATATTCTTTTTTGACATATTTTTAAATCTTCAAAACTTATAATTATTCATTATTACTAAAAAGCTTCTGATTTTTTTTCGAATTCTTCAAAAAAGTTCTTGTACATAATTAAATTTTCTTTTATCTTTTAAAATCTAAGAAAGTTCACAAATTATAATGTGGTAGTGAAATGTTGAGAACATAATTATTTCACATTATTAAAAGATCATTTTAATTTTTTATCAATAATGTTTAAAAGCAATTTTAAATAAATTTTCTAAAGAATTTAAATGATTGATTTAGATATATTGATACGCAAAGTTTATGGAAATAAAAATTCTTTAAATTATTTAAATGGCTTCAAAACTGTTTAAACGCACAATATTAAAAAATTTGTTATTAATGAATTTTGAATTGTTAATATAAAAATTAATTAATATAATGCGATTGTGTATTATTTTAAATTTAATTACAACTATGATTTTTCAACCAAAAGGACGAATTTCCCACAAGATACTTCAATTTTTAATTAGATAGTCGAATTTTGAATCAAGAAGAATTATTTTCTACCAAGAAGTACGAATCTCTAAACAATATTTACATAAAAAGATGGATTTTCATTAAAAAAATGTATAAGTTAATATTTAAAAAAATTTATTTTTATTGTAAATGAAAAACAGTTGGATCAAAAAAAATATTCAAAAAAATTCTTGAATTCTTAACTTAATCAAAATAATTTAAAAAAATTGCACTTGGAAATTTTTTTTTCGAAAATTCCACAATTTTTGGAATATTTTCTCTCACAAATTTAAAATTTTTTTCCTAAAACATGGCAAAAATCTGAAAATGGGGATGTTTACAAAAGATTTCGGGAAATTCTCGTAAATTTCACTGCATTTAATCGATATATTTTAACTGAAAGATTTTTTATTCAGCGTCTTCTCTAAGATTCCTGGGAAAATTCGAACTTATTTTTTATGTAAAGGAATTAATTTTGAGAGAATATTCAAAAATTAACCAGGAAGATTTTAAGGTAATTCTTTTGCAGAATTTAGAATAATACATTTATGAAATATTTGAATTAGTTAAAAGGACAATGCGAGGGCCTTACAATTTTGAAATAATTAAAACAATTTGAAATTGGAAAGGATTAAAAAAAATTGTTAAGAATATAAAGATCTTGAAGATTTGTAAATAAAACTTTTCTTTTTTTTAAGAAGTTTAAAAAAAAATTAGGATAATTTTTTTGGAAACATTCATTTGCATTAGATTATATAAATACGATTTTCCTAGATTTCCTGAAAAAATTCAAAAGGATTTTTTTAAATTCAAGATATGACGACAAAGCATCTAGATAATAATTTTCAATCAGTTTTTTTTTTATTTCATAATATTCTTCAAAATTTTAAATCAGAAAACGGGTCATCTTGAGAAATATCTAGAACTTGTTTAATCAAACTCGAATTATTCCTGAAATCAATTCAAATTATTACAGATTATTTTTTGTCGAGTTTTAAAATCTTTTCATTGTTTGAATTAATTTTAAAAAATTTCCAACAACAAAAATGTTAGTAAAACCTTTAGGATAATTCTACTTTTTAAAAATTTTCTTGCTTTTCCACAAGTTTATCAAAAATCTTTAAAAACTAATAATTACCTTAAAGTTTTCTAGATTCTTTTTTTCATAATAAAAAATCTTTTGAAGTATTTTAAATTTTTTAAAAAGCTTCTATTTCAAAATCTTGAAAAATCTAAAATCTGAAAATGTTAAGAAGTTTAATAACTACTATAACGATTTTGGAAATGTTTTTAAATTTCAAATTATTTGTTCATTTTTTCAAACTTCTTAAAATATTTAAAAAGATTTCGCAGTTTTCTTCAAAGTAAAAAAAAATCATTCAACAATAAAAAAGTGCTTTAAAACTTGCTAAATATTTTTTGCAGGTTTCAAAATAATATCTTTAAATCTATGTTTTGTTAAATCTTTGTTTAAATATTTTCAATTTACGAATCATTTAAAACCTTTTTTGAAAACTTCTATATAACTTTTTGAAATGATTTGAATTTTCCCTCACGTTTTTTGCAAATGTTCAAAAGTGAAACGAATGGTCTTTAAATTTTCTAGATTCTTTATTGATAATTTGAGAAATCTTTTGAAAATTTTGAAAATTCTTAAAAAGCTTCTTTTTCAAACTGTTCCAAAATGTAGATTAATTTCTTTTTAAATCTGCTCAACTCTCAACTTTAATAAATAAATGTTTTTTTTCTTAATCTTTTCCAAACGTCTAAAAATTTTAAATATCTTTTTATTAAATTGAAAAATTTCATTAAATTCTTGATAAACCGAGAAAAAAAATGTATTGGTATATTCTTGGAAATTCAATTTTTTTTATCTGAAAATTTCACTATTCCACTTTTTGTTCAAAAGGAATTTTTTAGCATTAAAATTTAAAAATATTTTTATTCATTCAGCAGTATAAGATTTTTCTGCAGATCACTTAAAAAAAAATTCATCATTTTAAAATAAAAATTCAAGTATTTTTCTCAATGGCTTTTTTTTCTGAATATTATGTCTTAAAAATTATTGTTTTAAATTGACAAATAATCTTTTCTGGTTAAAAATTGATGTATTTGGTTCAAAATTCGACTTTTTTTAGTAGAAGAACTTTAGTAGAACTTTAGTAGAAAATTAATCTTCTTCTTTAAAAATTAATCGTCTTCGTTCATATAGCGAACTAATTAGCTGAAAACGAATTTTTTTTTTTAAGAATTCGACTATTCGTAAAAATATTTTTTGGTTTAAATATCATCTAGCACATTTTTCGTTGAAAATTGATTTTTTTTCGTAGAAAATTTAATTTTTTTGGTTTAAAGTTACACTACTCTCTGAAAAATTAATTTCTGTTCAAATTCATTTTTTGTTTATTTCTTTTTCCAAAACTCGGTTTTTTAGTTAATAATATAGAATTAATTCTTATATTCATCCAAGACGGAAATTGATGTGTGAAAAATTTTACCCCCCCCCCTCATTTTTCAAACCTCAAGCTGTTGAGATCTTTTGAAACGGGTACGATCACTTTTTGATAATAAAGGACATTTTTGTTTTATTCGTCAAAAACAACATTCAAAATAAATATAATAAATTTCACACAAAAAAGAGTTGTTTTTCCAAAAATTTAATTTTTTAATGTATAATATTATTTTGTATGATTAAAAGAAAATTCGCTCTCCTACTTAAAAATTACGCGTCCTATTAATAAATTATTCGTAACACATTTTTTGTTCTTTTCTAGATGAGTAACTCTGGTTTTATCATTTTCATAGCTTTTGTTGTTTAAAGAAAAGGGCTGGGTATCAATACTACACATATCGATACTACACATTGTGCAACTCTACACATTGCGTGTAGAGTTTAAATG
>JAAAKG020197745.1:0-16283 GCA_010014905.2 Druon quercuslanigerum | reverse complement strand
AAATTGAAATGCCTGATAAAAAAATTAGCGCACCTGTTGGATCTCGCACTTTGCATTCGGTTATTGTACATCCTCCACATTTTTTAATAGAACTTTTAAAATAAAAGGTCAAACAATTAACAACTGCAATTGAGTGATTGTGAATTCCCTTTTGTTAAAGCTCATTGGGATTTAACGAACACATTTCCATGAAGTGTTTGTGAGAAAAAAAGGTTGTAAGACAATTTTTAGATTTAATTGAAAAACAATTTGGTGAATTAACGTTTTATTGTACCTTGTGCTCCTTTCCCATTTAATCGACCTAAAAATTCGAACATCTAATAAAAAATTCTGCGCACCTGTTAGATCTGGCACGTCGCGCTTGGTCATTGTACATTCAGCAAATTTTTGCATAGAACTTTTAAAATTAATAATTAAACTATCAACAATTGAATGTTAGTGATTATGAATCCTCTTATGTTAAAGCTCCTTCGGCTTTAACGAACACATTCCCATCATGTGTCTCGTGCCCAAAAAAAATTTCTTTAAATTGTGAGATTTAATTAAAAACAATGTTGTTAATAAATATTGTATGGTACCTTTTCTCCTTTCCCCATTTAATCAGCCTAAAAATTGAAATGCCTGATAAAAAAATTAGCGCACCTGTTGGATCTCGCACTTTGCATTCGGTTATTGTACATCCTCCAGTGGTTATGAATTCTCTTTTTTAAAGCTCCTTGGGCTTTAACGAACGCATTCAATCCAAAAATTTAATTTGCTTATTTGTTATGTCATTTCTCACGATTTTAACAAAAACTACGCACTTCATAAAAAGAATAAACATCAAATTCGTAGATCTTTTTTGGATAAAAGATTTTAGTCTTTTTATTTTTTTATACCTTGTATAGTTTAATCAACAAATGGAATATTCTTATTAGCATTTTTCCTTATTAAACCGAAAAAAATGCATGAAAATACGAAAATTAAAAAAAAATGCAAAGCGCATTGAAACTTAGGGTTAGGAGTACTAATAAAGACCTTTAACTGGTCTCTCATATACATATACATTATATTTTTGCCTTTTCATTGGCTTTCTTCTGCTACCACTGCGTAAATAATTCTTCCATGGAAATGTGCTTTCACTGCTTCATGAATCACCGTTCCCTTAATTTGATAAATTTAGAACGTCAGAAGGTAAATAGTCACTGACCTATTTGCCCCTGTCGTGAAAAATCTTTCCGACGAATAGGATGGAGAATTCAGGAAAAAAAAAGAAAAGAAATATGGAAAAGAAGCCGGGGCGCAGAGCCAAGGCGCCAGAGCGGCACCTATTCTATCGTTCAGGCATTCAGGCATTCGGAGCCTCCAGATCCTATCTCCCTTTGGAGCCGGTATATGTTCAGGAAAGGCCAGGAGTTTATTAAGGTGTCTTTTTATCTGGCGCGACACCGCCTCGCTTGATTATTTCATATCTTGTGACGACTTCCCTTTGAAGAGTAACTGCGCCATGAAAAATTTACACACTCTCGATTGCAAGGAATAAATTATTCCTTTCTCGGTTTCACCTCTGAAACTTCCACAAGTCATCGACAAAAAAGGACTGTCCATAAAGAAGGTTATTAATTTGAGTTCGGGGGGGGGGGGGGGCTCACAAAAAAATTACAGATTTTGCGAAAAGTTGCCCAACGGCACAGTTAGATAATATCTGATAAGTTTCAAAACCAATTTCATATTTCAGACTTCACGCTATATCCGCTATTCTCCTCATTTTCCGTTTCTTTGAATGCAGATCAGTCATTCCGCACCAGTCTTTTTTTAGTTTAGAGATTTTAAAATAATTATCCTTTTTACATAAGAAAATTATTTTTACTGATAATACAGGAAGTCTATTATGTTTATCTCACAGAAGATAAACTTTTCATCGATTTTCGATCAAAGAATCGCTGCAACAAAAATTAACCTTACAGGATGAAATTTAACCAAATGTCGATTAAACTTTCTTTTGTTTTTCCATGGCAATAGATGCGTTTTAAAATAGGGTCTGGTCACACAGAAATCAGTAAGTCAGACTAAAAATGACTGCCACCGGAATAACGAAGACTTGGTAGAGACCTCGATCGGACTAACTGCAGATTTCTTGTGTAAAAGAAAAAGAAATCTAAGCGAGAATTTTTAAAGTTACTGAAGCTTGCTACCGAAAAAAATGTTTTGAAAAAGTTCCAACTGCTTATCAAGAAAAACTTCACAAACAGTTTTGGGATCTCGGAAATTATCATCAGCAAAATTTAATATTCCGCGGATTGTTCAAATGTAGAGATCCCATTGAAACGAAAGCGGAAACAAAACATCGATTAATGAACTGGGTTTACTTATTTCCAGCTGACGAATAAAAAAATTCCAATTTGTAGAAAATTTTGGCTCGGATTCATTGTTTAGACATAAAGAGAATAGAAACTGTTTTAGCAGGTGGGCGACTTGAAAACCATGTTAAATTATCGGAAGATGTAAACAAATGATTGAAGAGCATTGTGAATCAATTCCACATCGCACTTCTCATTAAAAACGTCAATCTACGAACCTTAAATATTCTGAAAACCCATCGCTGGATCTCAAAACTTTGTACAAATTATTCAAAAAATATTACTTAGAAAAAACCAGGCATAAATTACCAATAAGTGCAACGATCTATCGGCTTCACTGTTAAACTTCCTTCAACTGATGTATGCAATACTTGCTATAAAAGTGAAACAGATGAAGTGAGAAGTGAAGACTTAATTAAACATAAGGAAAGTGCTTAAAGTTATTTATCATTAAAGAACCTAAATTACCGGTATACGAACAATTTTACAAACGTTTAGTATGGCTTTTTTATTTAATGTGCACATAAACAACACGAGAACAAGCTACTTGTTTCCTCTTCTTGAAGGGATTGTAAAAAAAGGAGTAAACACTGTATACAATTTTATTCAGTACGCAATAACGAAGGAGTTTGATAAAGTCAAATTCAGCTCCATAACTCTATTTTTAGATGGATCCCCCGGACAACATAAAAATTATACTGTATTTAATTTTTTGCTTCTATTGTCTATTCATTTGCAAATTGAAATTAAGTATATCTTTCCACTTCATGGACACTCCTATTGCCAATGTGGTAGGAATTTTGGCACATATTCTCAGAAAGAAAAAAAATAGAGCGCATTAAAACGCCGGATGAATATACGGAATTGATTCAAAACGCTTGTTTCCCTTCATTTACTGTGATTACGAAATGTGAAAATTTTTATCAGGATTTTGAAAAAAGTTTAAACGGCAAAATCCGTAAAGCTTTTGTTTTGCATTTTTTCCCCGACGGAAAAGTAGTCGTTTATGATAATTATAAATTGGAGAAGGCATCTGCTTTTTGTTTTCTACTAAAATCGGCTAAAATAAAAGATGCAAAAATTCTTTTTAATTTTCTAAGCGCTCCTGGAAAAGAATTCTTTGAAAATTATTTTTCGCAATGTACTCAAAATAATTCTGCCGAAGACAACACTGAAGAAAGTGATGAAATTGATTAAATTACACTACCGTTGGAAGTTATGAGATCGATTGCCGCAAGCACTATTAAAAATCACTGCTGGCTTTGAACCACGATAACTCAGCGGAAAAAAATGATAGGGCATTTTTGAAAAAATATTTGGAAAGCCTATGAAATTCCACCTCCATTGATGTCAAACAAATTTTTTTATTTGCTTATGAGAATACAGCACGTGATAAGTTTTTTAAAAAATCTAGATTTACTAAATTTTTGTACCTCGACTTAAGTTTTAGCATGACCTAGGAAAATTGTTGCAAAAATCTGAAAATTATAAAGCATAGAGCCTAAAATTTCATCTTTAATTTAAGCCAAAGAAAATGAAAAAATCTATATTGGTTCCCGAGATATGATTAAAAATGTTCAATCGTATCTAAGTTGAGTTTTAGTCGACGATCACTGTTCTCGGCCGGTCTGCTGCTCGCCTCCTTCGTTGAAGCAGGACCGAATAGGCCACGCACAGAGGTGGTGCTTGATTGGGACTCTCTTATACTTTTGATTCTGCTCATCAGTAATTTTTATTTCAAATTATTGTAAATTTTTTAAAACTATTTATTGTTTTTATTAATTATTTGCAATTATTTTCGTTCAGAATTATCCCCATATTAAAGAATAAAAAAATGATGAACAGATTTTTATTTTCTTAAAATTTTTATCAACTAGAAAATTAATAAAAATGTAGATATATTTTTACGAGAGTAAACTATTTTTCAAACGAATTAAAAAGCTAAATTCTAAATAATTTATTTATATAAAAAACACTCAAAAATATTAAAATTTAATAATAATGGTTAATTAATAATAATTTAATAATAATGGTTCGGTGATCAAAATTACAAAATAAATAGGAAAAAGTATATTTACTAATTTCAAGTATAATTTACTAATGAGACCAGCAACTATTTATTAAAAAACTAAAACGGATAAAAGTTATATCAAAAATGTAAATACATTTTTTATAAAAAAAACAGTCTAATAGGTTTAATAAAGTAACTCATTTGAAAAAATATTTTGATTCAATTCAAGAAAGCAACTTTTTAGACACGGGACTCCTCGAAGTAGCCACCTTTCGCATCAATGACACCTCTAAAAATTCTTGAAATTAGTACATACACTTTTTCCTATATATTTGGTAATTTTTATCATCGAAAAATTCCATAATGAGCTAGTTTTTTGTGTTAGAAAAATTGTTGTGTAAAGTAAAATAATAAACTACTTATTTGAAATTGAAAATATAATTTTTATTACACGTACGCACTGTTTTGTATTTAATTTATTTCGGAAATTCCATTATTATTTACTTCTAACATTTTTGAGTGTTTTTTATATAAATAATTTATTTAGAAATTAGCTAAATTGAAATAATTGTAAATAATTCAAAGAAACAATGAATAATTTAAAAATTTGCAATAATTTGAAATAAAAATTACTGATGAGCAGAATCAAAAGTATATAAGAGCCCCAATCAAGCACCATCTCTGCGCGTGGCCTATTCGATCCTGCTTCAACGAAGGAGGCGAGCAGCAGACCGGCCGAGAACCGTGATCGTCAACTAAATATCTCGGGAACCGATGAAGATTCTTTGGCTTAAATTAAAGATAAAATTTTAGGCTCTGTGCTCTACAATTTTCAGATTTTTTCAACACTTTTCCTAGGTCATGCTAAAACTTGAAGTCAAGGTACAAAATTTTAGAAAATCTAGAATTTTTTTAAAAACTTATCACGTGCTGTATTCTCTTCAGCAGATTAAAAAAAAATCAGTTTGGTATTATTAGACGTGGAATTGTTCAAGTATTTGGTTGCAAATATATTTTTGTATTCAAAATTAAAATTCGCTTAGGTTGACATATCAGCTATTAGATGTTTCATCGAAAAAATAATAATTTCGTTATTATTGTTAAAGATTTATTTTGGCTTTTTGGTTCCAAGAATAAATTACACTTTTCTGGATTTACCCTTACATCACGTTACTAATTTGATCCATCAAAAATTCGCGCAGAAAATTTGAAATTTAGTGATAAAATTCAATAATAATTCTTTTTTATTCCTATTTTCACAAAATTTTCCCTCTTTTTCGTTTTTTTGTTTGTTTAAATACTAACTCAATTAATACAACCTAGTGAGAAAATTAAACTTTTTTTGGTTAAGAGTAATTTTTTCTTACTAAAAAGTCTACTATAATATTTTTGAATTGAAATTTACCCCGTCTTGTTAGAAATTCTACTGTTTGTTTGAAAATTAAATTATTATATTGAAAATACAACTAATTTTTAAAAACGTATTTCTTTTTTGTAGAATTCCAACTACTTGTTTAAAAATAGAACTACTGTGTAAAAAAATTATTTTTTTGGTTGAAAGTAAATTTATTTGATAGAAAATTTATCTTTAAGTTTGAAAATAAACTATTTGATTGAAAATTTATGTGATTGGTTGACAAATTGTCTTTTTGGATCAAGAATCAATCTTCTTGGTTAAATTTTTTTTGTTAACAATGCAACTGGTTGGTTTTTATTGCTTAAATTCAATTATTTTTTATTTTAAATTCAAATGTTATTCGTTTAAAATATTAACAATTACATGCTTTGTTGAGAATTTATCTCTTTAATTTAAAGGTCGAATTACTCTGTAAAAAATTAATTTTATTTGGTTTAATATTTATCACTTAAGATTAAAAATTTAACAATTTTTTAGAAAATTACACTGTTTGTTTGAAAATTAGCGTTTTTATGTCGGAAATTACAATTTTTAGTAGGAAATTCAACTATTTTTTTAGAGAATTCATCTATTTGGTTAGAAAATAGAAACTATTTTTTTCAAACTTAAATATTTGGTAGTAAATAACATTTTTTTAAGTCATATTTTAGGGTTGAAAATTGCACTGTTTTGTAGATAATTTATTTTCAATTTAACTTCTTGGTTAAATAATCCTTTTTTTAATATTCACCTCTTTTTTATTAAAAATTGTTTTCTTTTTTTCAAAATTAAATTTTTATTTTAAAAATTACCTATTTCATTTTTGATAAGTTATCCCTTATAAGCTGCCAATAATTAAAAATTTTCATTTTTGTTTTCAACCAGTTTAAAATTCTCTTTTTGTTTGTTCGGGATTATTTTAAATAAACATTCGTCTTCTGGTTAAAAACTTGTCTTTCTCGGTTGGAAATTAATTTTTTTAATGAAAAAAACTCCTGAACTATTTTGGTCTATTCCGGTTAAAAATTCATGTATTTTGATAGAAAATTAACGTTTTTTGTTCGAAAATTAAACCACATTTCCCCTGTTATTGTAGACCACCTTAGCCGCAAAGAAAATTTTTTATTTTTTTTATTTTTTTTAATTCTGGACTGGAATAAAAATATAGGGGTGGAAGCCGTTAGAGTTGTATTTGTGAAAGTGCTTGTTCTAAATTGAAAAGCCACGAAATAATTCAAGAATCGGACTACAAACCTTGGATTTGGTTGGGGTCATACATAGTTAAAAATTAAATAAGTGGCATTGCCCTCAGTACTCAGTAGCACGACTCAAAGTCAAATTGGCCCTCAGGAATGAAGACTGAGAGTAAGCAGAGCAAAACCAGGGTGAATGCCCCAAGGGTCATCTAGACAAGGAATGAAAAAAGAGTCATTCGTCAAGAACAAGTCTTCAAGAATATTCCGTCCTGCCGTGCCTTTTCTTGTAGTGTATGAAAAGCTTGAACCTTTCTCTACATACCCTTTGCAGAAAATAATCCAGGTTTTTTTTTGTATTTTTATAAGATATTTTAGGAACAAAAAATTATTTATGTGAATCTTATTTTAGGCGATTCTATCGCTCATCTTTTAAGCGGATATTTTTATATGTCTTCCAATGATTATTATTTATAATACTAATCATTGATAATTTAATATGAATAAACATAAAATTGTTATTATAAATTTTAGTCGCTAGCTTAAACTTTTATTTGTTTAAAGGCAGAATTGTGTAAATAATAGAATAGAGAGAGATTGATATGAAAAACGAACAATAGGCTCGACTAGATAAGAAAGGATTTAAAAGATAGGCTTGGATTTAAATTGACAAAAAAAGTAAAAGAAATTTATATAGACAGACTAGGATAGAAAAAAAGGATTGAAGCAGATAGGGCATTAACTATATTGGTAACTAGATAGAAAAATAATTAATTGGAAAGAGAATAATAGATTAGGATAAAACACAAGAGTTTGAAAAGAGAAACCAAGAATTAAATTAAGAAAGAATAAAAAGGATTTACGTGCACAAAAGAGAAATAGGCTTGGAAGTACAATTAGGCATTAAAAAGCATAGAAAAGGAATTATATTCACAAAAAGATAGAATACTATACACTTGGATAGAAAACAGGATATTAAAATTGATAAGCCAAGAACTCTATTTACAAAAAATAGAACAAGATTTACATAGATAGACCAAAGATAGAATAAAAAATAAAATTGATGATTGAATAGGATAAACCTAGAATTGCACAGAA
This sequence comes from Druon quercuslanigerum, assembly GCA_010014905.2. NCBI lineage: Eukaryota > Metazoa > Arthropoda > Insecta > Hymenoptera > Cynipidae > Druon > Druon quercuslanigerum. The sequence goes on along the minus strand of JAAAKG020197745.1, from coordinate 8,246 downwards.
TAAAAGATAGAAACATTCTTAGCTACATAGAGAATTATAGTAATAGACTGGTATAGAAAATAGGAGATTCAAAATGCTGAGTCAAGAATTATATAGACAAAGATCAAAACAGATTACGGTTAATAGAAATAAATAGACTCAGACATTAAAGTAAGTATTGAAAAGAATAGGCCCAAGATTGTAATGACAAGAGATAGAAACATAATGAGGAAGATATCAAACTGCATACTAAGATAGAAAATAGTACATTAAAAACGGTTTTTCAACAACTATATTGATGAGGAGACAAAAACATATTCATGTCGATATTAAATGATAGACTTGAATAGAAAATATCGGATTGAATATGGTGAGCCAATAACTTTATGAATAAAGAAAAGAGAATTATTTACAATGGGGTTTGCAGAGGATAGCCCAAAAATTATTATAAAAGAGCTATACAAAAATATCAAGGTGGAATGAATATAATAGACTGAGATAGAAAGTAGGGAATTGAAGATGATTACCTAAGGATTATACTGACAAAGGTCAAAGTAAATTTAAGAGAATAGAAGAGAGATAGACTCGGTTAGCAAATAGGGGATTGAGAAAAATAATCCCAATAATATTTTAAAAAGAGATAGAAACATAATGAGAAAGATATCAAATTGCAGACTAAGACAGAAAATAGTACATTAAAAACGGTTTTTCAACAACTATATTGGTGAGGAGACAAAAACCTATATTCATGTCGATATTAAATGATAGACTTGAATAGAAAATATCGGATTGAATATGGTAAGCCAATCACTTTATGAATAAAGAAAAGAGAATTATTTACAATAGGGTTTGCAGAGGATAGCTTAAAAATTATTATAAAAAAGCTGTACAAAAATATTAAGGTGGAAAGAATATAATAGACTGAGATAGAAAATAGAGGACTGATGATGATTACCTAAGAATTATACTGACAAGGATGAAAGTAGGTTTAAGAGGATAGAAGAGAGATAGACTCGGATAGCAAATAGGAGATTGAGAAAAATAATCCCAATAATATTTTAAAAAGAGATAGAAACATAATGAGGAAGACATGAAATTATGGACTGGGATAAAAAATAGGGAGTTAAAGAGCATAGACTATTAACTATGTTAAAAAGGAGATAGAAACCTATTTATGTTGATATCAGATGATAGGCTGGTATAGAAAATAGGAAATTAAAGACAATAAGCCAATAATGTTATCGCTGAAAAAAAGAAAAATATTCACATGGATGAAAGGGGGTGGACTTGATGGAAACAATAAAGATTGAAAAGAATAGTCCAAGAATAATATTGAGAAAGATCTAGAAAAATATTTTGGAGGATAGAAAATAGTAGGATGGGATAGGAAATAGAGAGTTGGATATGATAAGCTAAAAATTATATTGATAAATAATAGAAAAGGATTTCTGTAAATAGAAAAGTGGTAAAATTAGATAGAAAATAGGGAATTAAAGATGGTAAGTTGAAAGTTAATTTTTTTTTAAATACATATATTTACTTGGATTGGAAAGAGATAAATTGGGATGGAATGCAAGGGATTCAGAAAGTTAGGCGCAGAATTATATAGTGATAGCAAGAATAATATTTAGATGGATAGAAAATAATAGACTGGGATTGGAAATTATAAGGCAAGAGTTATATGGATAAAGATTTAAACAGATTTATCTATTGTAAATATAAAAGCGATAGACTTAAGGATAAAAATAAGGGATAACAAAGGATAGTCTTAGAACTATATTGACAAAAATATAGACAAATATTTGTGTGGATATGAAATGAAAGACTGGCATAGAAGATAGGAGTTTAAAAATTATAAGCGAAGAACTAAAGAAATAGGCTAGGAATGATATTGATAGAGGGGTACAAAAATAATTAAGTGGGTAATCACTTATATATTTGGGCAGACAATAGGATATTTCAATTGATACTACGAAAATTATATTAATAAAGAATAGAAAAAGATTGACTAGCTCTAAAGAGAGACAGACTCGGTTAGAAAATATGAGATTGAAGATAATAAGCCTATAATTTTGTTGAAAAAAATAAGTAAAAAAAGATTTGCATAGATAGAAATGAGATAGACTATGATATAGAACTAGGGTTCAAAGGCGATATGCTAATAATTATATTGAAAAATAGATAGAAAAATAATTAGTTGGATATATAATAATAGACTGGGATAAAAATATAGAGGATTAAAAAAGATTAACAAGGAATTGCACAGAATAAAAAATTTAAAAATACTTAGGCGCATAGAGAATTATAGTCATAGACTGGTATAGAAAATAGGAGATTGAAGATTCTAAGTCAAGATTTATATGGACAAAGATTAAAACAGATTTAGCTGAATAAAAAGAAATAAACTCAGATATTAAACTAAGTAATAAACAGGATAGGTCCAAAATTGTAATGACAAGAGATAGAAACATAATGAGGAATATATCAAATTGCAGACTTAGAAAGAAAATAGGATATTAAAAACGGTTGTTCAAAAACTATATTGATAAGGAGACAAAAACATATTTATGTCGATATTAAATGAAAGACTTGAATAGAAAATATAAAGTTGAATATGATAAGCCAATAACTTTAAGAATAAAAAAAAACAAGAATTATTCACGTGGATAGAAGAGAGATAGACTCGCAGAGAACAATGGGATTTTCAGAGGATAGACCAAAAATTACAATCACAGAGCTATACAAAAATTTTAAGGTGGAAAGAATACAATAGACTGAGATAGAAAATAGGGGATTGAGAAAAATAATCCCAAGATTATTTTGAAATGAGATAGAAACATAATGAGGAAGACATGAAATTATACACTGGGATAAAGAACTAGGTAATTAAAGAGGTTAGACTATCTACTATATTAAAAAAGAGATGGAAACCTATTTATGTTGATGCCAGATAATAGGCTGGTATAGAAATAAGGAAATTGAAGTTAATAAGCCAAAAATTTTATTGGTAGAAAAAAGCAAAATATTCACATAGATAAAAGGGGATGGACTCGATGGGAAAAATAAAGATTAAAAAGAATAGTCCAAAAATAATATTGAGAAAGATCTAGAAAAATATTTTGGAGGATAGAAAATAGTGGGAGAGTAGTAGTTGGAGATGATAAGCTAAGGATTATATTAATAAAGAATAGAAAAAGATTTCTGCGAATAGAAAAGTGGTAGAATTAGATAGAAAATTCGGGATTAAAGATGATAAGTCTAAAGTTAATTTTTTTACGAAACACATATATTTACTTGGATTAAAAAGAGATAAATTGGGATAGAATGCAAGGAATTTAGGAAGATAGGCGAAAAATTATATTGATATAGAAAGAATAATAATTAGATTGATAGAAAATAATAGACTGAGATTGAAATTATAATCCAAGAGTTATATGGAAAAAGATTTAAATATATTTATCTAAATATAAGAGCGATAAATTTAGGAATAAAAAAAGGGATTACAAAGGATATTCCTAGAAATATATTAGCAAAAATATAGAAACATATTTGTATGGATATCAAATGAAAAGACTAGGATAGAAAATAGGAGTTTAAAAATGATAAGCGAAGAACTAAAGAAATAGGCTAGGAATTATATTGACAGAGAGGAGAGACTGAAGATAATAAGCCTATAATTTTATTTAAAAAAAATAAAAAAAGATTTACATGGATAGAAATAAGATAGACTGTTATATAGAACTAGGGTTTGACAAGGATAGGCCAATAATTATATTGAAAAATATATAGAAAAAAAAATTAGTTGGATACAAAATAATAGACTGGGATAAAAAATAGGGAATTAAAAAGAATAACACGGAATTATTGACATAAAATATATAAAGATTCACGTGGATAGAAAAGAAAGAGACTCGGAAATTATTATATAAAAAATTGTAAAGCGTAAGAATTATATTGAAAAAGAGATATAAAATAATCAAGCGGACAGAAAATAATATAAATAGATAGAAAATAGTAGACTTGGGTAGAAAATAGGATATTTTACTTGATACTCAGAAAATTATAATGACAAAAAATATTAAAAAGTTTATTGGATTGAAGAGCGATAGACTCGGATATAAAATAGGAGATTAAAGGTAATGAGCCTATAATTATATTGACAAAGAATAAAAAAATTAATCACGTGGCTAGAAAAGAGATAGACTCTGAGATAGAAGTAGGTTTTGAAAAAGATAGGCTAATAATTTTATTGAAAAATAGATAGAAAAAAATTAGTTGGTTGAACAATATAGGCTGGGAATTATATTGATAAAAGTAAGAAAATTTTTTTATACAAGCATAAGGATTGACAAAGATAGGGCAAGAATTATATTGACGAATAACTAACCAACGTTTTAAGATGGATATACAATGACGGATCAGATAAAAATTAGATGTCTGGAGATTGTAAGCTTAATCTGAAGCTGAATTTGACCAAAAAAAAAAAAGATGAAGATTTAGGTAGATAAAAAAAAATAGACTTGAAGAAAAAATAGTGAATTATATTCTCAAAGAATGAAAAAAATTTACACGGATATGAGAGAGATAGACTTTGAGATAAAATTAATGATTGAAAAATATGAGCCAGGATATAAAATGATAGACTGGCATAGAGAAAAGGAGACTGAATAAGATAAGCTTGGTATTATATTCCACGGTAGAAAATGGTTGAGAAGGAGAGATTAGGGATAGAGTGGGATAAAAAATAGATAAATTTAGAAGAAATAACAAGAATTATATGACCAAAGGGATAAAAAAGATAGTTCTGGTAGATATGACATGGACTGAAATAAAAAACAAAGAATCAAATTAAATAGACTTGGATTTAAATGAATATAAATATGTAGAAAAAAATTGACTCTGATAGACCGAAAATAGACTGTGGGAAAAGAAAAGCGTTTCTTAAAAGATAAGCATTAAATTATATTTCGACAAAAAATATAAAAATATCGTCTTTGTTACAACGATTTCACTAAAATCCGTTAAAAATTTCCATAAAAAACATTTCCAACTTTACAAAAAATGAATTATCGTGAAATGCCGTCCCTTCCAATCAATCTCATGCGTCGCATCCATTAGGAGGAAAATGTCTGGCTCGTATTTTGAAGCGTGATATTTTGCGTGACTGTAAAAATGAAGCTTTCAACCCAGATCAGATTCGATTAGTGAGCCGTAAAGGAAATTCAGCGTAGCAGCTTGACGTTTTTGATGCTTCCCTAATGGGAAGCACGTGCTCGACGTCAGCTTGAAGAGGCGGTATATACACACACGTCTATTATAAAAAAAACATCGTCACCATCATTACTGCTGTTTCAGGCATCGAGAATATCTCTAAATGCCTGATGAACCTCCCTAAATGCGCGCTGAACCTTCTTAAATTATTGTTACCTTCCTAAATGCCTAAATGCCTAAATAGCCTCTTAAAATGTCCGCTACGTTCCCAACTGTCTCGCATACCTCCCTAAATGCCCGCTATATTCCCAGCTGCCTAAATAACCTCAATAAATGTGTCTTACCCTCCTAACTGCTCGCCCGGCCTTCCCAAATGCCCGCTACCTCCCTAACTGCCTGCTGCTTTGGTAAATGCCTACCTAACCTCGCGATGTGCCCGCTACCTACCTAACTTCCTAACCAGCCTAAAGTTTAGTTTTGTTTGAACCACGTACCCCAGTTGGTGAAGTACGTAAGTTTTGATCCAAAAAATATATAAATTTTACCAAAAGAGGTAAATTTTCAAATTAAAAACAGGAGTTTTTAACACGAGTTGGATTTTCTAATAAGCAAGATTTTTTAATGAAGTAAGGAAAACAATGTCATCTAAAATATTAAATTTTCAAGCCGAAAAGAGGAGATTTCTTTAACTCATTCAAATTTCCAAACCAAATAATTAAATTATCAATAAAAGAGATTAGTTTTCTACCAAAAGATTCATTTTTTACTGAAAAAAGTTAATCATCAAAAAAATCAATCATCAATTTTCTACAAAATAATGGCATTTTTTAACTTAACAGATTAATTTTAACGCAAAATTGAATAGTTCAACTTTCATTTCAAGAAATAAATTTTTAATATTAATAAAGAAGAAGAAAGGTAAATTTTCTACAAAATGGTTGACCTTTTTACTAGCTTGTCGAAATTTTAAGCTAAAATTATCCATTTCTTCCAAATATTGAATTTTTTAACAAAAAAGTGAATTTTTAATCAAACTGATCATTTTTGATCAAAGAAAAGAATCTTCAACTCAAATGATAAATTTTGTACAATTGATTAATTAATGATTAATTGATATTTTAAACAAAAAGATCATAATTTTTAATCACTAACAGTTGAATTTAACGAAAAAATAAGAATATTCCAGAAATGTCTTCATTTCTTAACTGAAAGAGAATAATTTGCAACCAAACACTTACATTTGAAAAAAAGGGATCACTTTTAACCAAATAGTTAAATTTCTAACAAATCTCATAAATTTTTTGTCAAATTGTTAGATTTTTAACCTAAATGTTCATTAAAATAATTGAATTTTCCATTTAAAAAAATAAGCAAATTGAATTTTCTACAAATTAGATGAAAAGTGAATTTTTAACTAAACTATTGATTTTTGAACTAAATATATGAATTTTCAATTTAAATTATGAATTTTGAATGATTAATTAATTGATCATTGAATGATATTTCTACTAAGAAGAAATTAATTTTTAATCAGAAACAGTTGAATTTAACCAAAAAATACGAAGTTTTCAGAAACTTGTTCCATCCTTAACTAAAAGAGAATTATTTTTAACCAATAAATTAGATTTTAAACAACAAAAAAATTATTTCTCATCATGAAAGACAAATTATCAACCAAACAAATTTGTTATCTAAAAATCAATTTTTAATCAGAAATAAAAAAATTTTTATTTCAATAAAAGAAAAAAAATTTTAATTTTTTAAATGACAAAAAACTTCTAACAAAAATGTAAAATAAAAAATTCAGTTTTTTGGTAAAACTATGCGTACTTTTTGTTTTATTCGGGAAAAATAACATTGAAAATAAAACAAATGAAAATTTGTGGAGAAACGACAGAAGTTACGAAAAAAATGATTTAACAAAAATTGTTTGCCCGAAAAAGAGCTATAAATTTTTTATGAATTACTTTTTGATAGGAGACGTACTTTTGGTTTTTATCACAAAAACTAAATTAAAAATAAAAATAAAAATTTTGTGGAAAAACGACAGAAAAAGTTTTTGTTAAACATTAGTCTTTTTTTGATAGAAAACTCCTTCTTCTGGATTCAAAATTGAAGTGCTTTCTAAAAATTAGTCTTTTTGCCCTATAAATGTTTCTTTTAATTTAACTGGTTATAATTCATAATAAAAATTTTCTTTATGTATTGATAGTTGTTAGTTGTTGATCAGTAAAGTAAATAAATAAATAATAAATAAAAAAGAAATAAAAAATATAATAGTCGACATTTGAACCAAGAAAAGATTTTAATTTTCAGTCAAAAACAGTCGAATTAAACCAAAACGATGAATTTTCAAAAATATATAAAGAAGGTATATGAAGATCTAAAGATTTTTTGTTCTTGATCTACTGATCTTTTAGTTTTATTTTGTAAATTCTTTTTCTTCAGAATTAAATTATTTACTTTAAAGTTTAGCTCCTTTGTTAAAAGTTTTTCTTTGTATGTTAAACAATCGTCATTTTATTTAAAAATCCCATTTCTTTTTTCAAAAACTTGATTATTTTGTTAAAGATTCCACTATTTTGTTAGAAATCTAATTATTTTGTTAAAAATTTTATTAGTTCTTTTAGAACTTTAGCACTTTTAGACTTAAAGCTTTTAAATTTTTTAAGGCTCGCGCTCTTTTTCAATAAGCTTCTAACCTTAAATCCGCTTTCCATATTTAATGCACGAAATTAATTATTATTCCTTCTTTTTAGAACTGCCCCCTTTTGGATTTTAAATGTTCAAATGTGATACAATAAACTTTGGCTGCTAAATGTGAAATTCCTAATGATAATGTGATTGCCCCTTTAGGTATAAAGGTTTGCCTGTAATTTGACAATCACCCATGCATATACTTTTCAGAATGATTGTGACGTATCGCATTACGAAAATGGTCACTGAAAGTTACGATAACTAGTTTGAAAAACTCTCGCGTGTCTTAAGAACACGGAGCAACCCAAGAATGATAGCTCTCTGCATCAATCCCTGAATAAAAAAATAAAAAATATATA
>JAAAKG020197734.1:0-23902 GCA_010014905.2 Druon quercuslanigerum | reverse complement strand
TTGATAGCTATACTTTCAATTTTTTAATTGCTCAATTTTGAGACTTCGAATTCAATTTATTTTTTTTTAAATTGAGTTTAAGATTTGCAATATTTTGAAAAATTTTTAGATAAAAAATGATTCAATTTTTAATGCTTCGTTTTAATATCTTATTTTAAGGTTAGAGTTTGAAGAAATTATTTTCTACATTTTTCATTCCTCTGAATTTTTTCAGGGTTCATTCAATTCAATGTTATTTCATTACAAATCCCTCAAACTGAAATTTGTGTAACTATCAAGTATTTCAATTTAATATCCTACGATTTCCAAAAATTCAAAAACTAGAACAATTTAGTAGGATTAAAATTAACACTAAACAATTTAGAATATATAAATCTAAAATTATTAAATATTGAACTGGCAATAAATATGAAATTTTGAAAGTTTCGATAGTGTAATCGTCCTGATATTTTTAATATTTGAATTAAAAATTATAATTGATTCACGCACATTTCCGTTTAAAATTTTTCAGTTATGAAGGTTTTCGATTATTAAAAATTATTGTACAATATAAACAGTCAGATGAAAAGAAAGAAGAAATTTCTAGGCATTTTCCGGTTTTCGAACTTTTGTCTAGGTCAATAATGATGCTTTTAATTAATAACTATTATCATTATTAATCGCTAAATTTAAAAAAATACATTTTTTAGTTGACATTAAAATTAAATAAATCATTGAAGCAGATAGTATCTGCTTAAAACCAACTGATTGCTTATTTTTTCGAATAAATACTAAAATGTTGATTTTTAACCTCATAGTATTTAAATACAAAAATTCAATCTTCTTTCTTTCCTAAACAAGAGTACCATTAATTCAAAAAAAGTTCAGTTGATTTTTGAACTCCATTTTTTATTCTTTATTGTTTACATACTTGATTTTGAACAAAACAACTCTAGTTTCAAGACTTCAAAAACTAAACTGTTTCACAGTTTCACATTAAAAAATTTAATATTTATCAATTGAAATTACATACATTGTAAAGATAATTATGTTTATAATGTATCATGTCATGTATTGACAAGTGAAATGCAAAATCACTGTATACATTTTTTTTACTAAAAATGTAATATTTGTGAATAATTTTAGGTAATAAGAAACCTTTAGAGTTTATTTATTCCACACATCTTAAAAATTATATGCTTCATAATTGATCACTATGCATTTAATTCAGACTGAAAGCTTTAAGAGTTAAGCTGAAACAGTGGTTTTAATATATACAGAATGAATCAATCGTCGATTATTATATTGAATACATAATAACTATAAATAATAATATATAATTACTTTAAAAAAAACCAAGAAAGTATTTCAACTTTTACTATTTTCAACAAAATATTTAACTTCTCAACCAAAGAGATGTATTAAAAAAAAGAAGGGAATTTTCAACTAGAGTGCTAAAATTTTCAGTTAAAAAGATCAATTTTCAACCATAAAAATAATTTCTAATGAATAATCGTAATTGTAAATTGATATAAGATTAAATAAATCTTCGGTAAAGTCAGTATCGGCTCAAAACCAACTGATTACTTATTTTTCGAATAAATATTAAAATATTTATTTTCTAACCCCATTTTATATAATTTTATAAACGGTAATCTTTTTTCTTACCTAAAGGAGTTATCTTTATATTTAAAAAAAGTGAAATTAATATTTAAACTCCATTTTTTTTATATTTTACCTCCTTGATTTTGAATAAAAAAGGCTGTAGTTTCAAGGCCTCAAAAATAAACTGTTTTACATTTGCACATTTAAAAATATCCTAATTGTTAATTAAAATAAACAGATGCATTTTCATATGGAAGAGTTGCCAGCAGATATTTAACCAAAATGGATTTTAATTTTCATTCAAGAACAGTTGAATTGAACCAAAAAGACTAATTTTTTTTACGAAATATCATAGTTGAATCCTCAACCAAAGGAGATTAACTTTTGACTAAATAGTTGCATTCTCATCCAAAGTAGGTGGAATTTCTACTAAACAGGTTAATGTTCTACCAAAAAGGTGAACTTTCAACAAAATACATGAATCTTCAGTTAAAAATTAATTTTGGACAAACAGAGTTAAATTTTCAAGCCGCTAAAAAATTAGTAAAATAAAAACATATTTATCAGGTGGAAGCATCTATAAAGTATATAAATAAAAATGCAAGGAATTACAATTATTAAAATTATTTAATACGTTGACGACTTCCTCGAAACAGAAAATTTTTTTTCGGATCGCTCGGGAGGCGAAAGAGCAGCATAAAATTTAATTTCGGGACATATTTTGTGGCTTAACAAATTTAAATTAAAACAAAGATCTTAAATTATCTCCGAAAGGCGTCTTGCATTTTCTGGCCACGTATCAAGTTGTACTTCTCATTAATTTCTTACCGCAAAGCTGAAGACGGAATTATTTGTGCTCACAGTCCGTGACTGAAAATGTTCACATAATTTGCATGAACCTCGGCCACGCAGGTGACAGCGAGAACCATTTGTCTGTTAAAAGCGGAGGGTTGTTCGGTTTTTCAGCTATTCACCATAAATCAAAGTATCGTATTCGTTTTACCACTTCCGCTATTTGAAAGAAAAAATGCAGCTATTATCCATCTGTTGTCAGACACATTTTTGATACAAAAAAAAAACATGTGTACTACTGGAAAGCATGGTACCGTAAACTGGAGTTAAGTGGCTCACATGTGAGAGGAAAGCGGATCCCTTAATTCTGTATATAAAAAGCGACAGTGCTTCTTTTAGTTTATTCAATTAAAGTTTTACAATTTTTAGTTTTAAGGCTTCATAGCTTTTACCTAGAAGCAGCGAATAATGCATTCAGAAATGCAGAATCAAGGGTGCGCCGCTTTAACACTCATGCACCACTTAGCCCTAATTTACGATAACACTCTGTTTTTTAAATATATATTTCACATTTATATACATTCATAATTAATATTTTTAATACACATTTCGAAAATATAAAAATACAGGGAATCCATTTTTAAAAGCTGTTTTAAGACCTGATGTGTTGCGAAACGCAATGATTACGCATTTTTAAATAAATAAAATTTTTCGTCATTAGTCTGGAAGATGTCGAAATTAGTAGGTTTTACCAATTTTATTTATAATTTAAAATGTTCCTAGACTTAAAAAAGAAAGCATTTTTTAAGAAGAAAAAAAGTTTTCTTGCATCTGCATTTTCTTTTTCACTGCATCAGATGGCGGTTTCTTACGCACGGGACGCACGATAGAAGTGAAATTTCTCCAAATTTTTAAGTTTAACGAATCCATGGAATTCAATAAATTTACGGAATTCAATGAATTCACGGATTTCAATGAATTCACGGAATTCAATGAATTCGTGGAATCCAAGGAATTCACGTTATTAGTATTACACCATTAGGCCGCTTCCCTTTTGGAGTGGGCGTGACTCACTCGGTGGGGAAGGGAGTACTGTGAGGAAGGGGTTATAGAATTTTTATATTGATCTAGAATTCTCGTTTTATTGATTTAAATAGCACGTTCATTCCGCAACACTGCTCCGTCCCATTTTGCTGATTAATCTCTCTAGCAATCACCCCAAGTGAAGATCCTCACAAAGTCGTCATGTGAGGTTCTCCACTTGGGTCCATTAGTATCACGTAATTCAAGGAATTCGAGGAATTGATAGAATTCAAGGAATTCATGAAATCCACAGAATTCATGGAATTCAACGAAATCATCTAATTACAATCCCTGAAATCCTTGAATTTCGTAAATTCCATGAATTCCGTAAACTCCATGAACTCCGTGAATTCACCGACTTCCACTAATTACATGAATTACGGGAATTCCGTGAGATCCATGAATTCCTTGAATTCTCTGAATTACGTGGTTTCCGTGAATTCCACTAATTACGTGAATTACCGAAATTCCGTGAGTTCCATGAATTCCTTGAATTTTCTGAATTACGTGGTTTCCGTGAATTCAACTAATTACGTGAATTCCGTGAGTTTCATGAATTCCTTAAATTCTCCGAATTACGTGGATTCCGTGATTTCATAGAATTCTGATAATTCCGCGAATTGCACGAGGAATGAATCCATAAAAATAGTCACATTATGTCTCGCTGCAGTAGGTTAGCGAATTTTCCGCGCGTATTTATGGAATTAAAGGAATTCGTGAAATTTATTGATTTCATGGAATTTATGTAATTCGCGTAATTTAAGGAATTGATAGAATTTACGTTATTCAAGAAATTTATGGAATAATTTTTTAATTAATTTAATAAATTAATTTTCATACTCATTTTAATAAAAATGTCCATCAAGTCGTACAACCAGATCTTTTTTACTTTCGGGAAGCTATCTTCCAAATCTGAAACTCTTTAATTCTTAATAATTGAATATTTCAATTCTTTTCATAACTATATGATCTAGATGTGAGAAATTAGATAATGGTCTTCATCATCCTTTAACGAATTTAACCCGAATGGCCTTTTTTCTGAGTAAATCTGGCAGAAAACGTAATTCGAAAGTTATTTCTTTCTCAGGTTGCAACACGTAGCAGATGTTGGAATTGCTCTAATGCTTTTAGTCGCATTTAGCCTGGTTGGAGCCCAAGGAGCAAAGGAGTTGGTTAGAGAGAGATTGTCGGAAGAAAAGCGAATCTTATATCTTGCTGGAGTGCACCCTGTGACTTACTGGACTATTGCTCTGATATGGGACTTTCTGGTAAGCAGAGATATTTTTGCTTTTCTTGAAGAAGTCTGATAATTTGGTTCTTAAAACGCGAAATCGCTTTGTCCCATCTGCTATTCAAAAGATAAAGAGAAAAGAGATAAGTGGAAAGAAATGTAAAGCTGGGAAAGGAAATTTTTTGAAGATAATTGGATGAACGTCTACCCCTTTTTCCCAGTAAAATGAAAACCGATTCTATTCTAATGATAAAGTTATTTATTGTCATATCTGGTTCCTTAAAATGAAAGTAATTTTAATTTCAGGTTTTCGAGTGTGCAATCGGCCTTGCAGTTATAGTTTTTGAAATATTCGGTCTACCAGCCTACGTAGCAAGAGATAATTTAGCAGGAATATGCTTGCTCTTATATCTATATGCGTGAGTATTTTATGCTCATATATTAAATTATAGATTAATATGTTTATTGTATCACATAGTATTTAAATTCAAACATAAAATTAATAACAATGAATGCAACATTTTTGTATTTTATAGTATCTATTATCCAAAATCATAGAAAGGAAAACCAAGGAAAATATTTTTGATAATTTGATGACAATTGGTATCTTAAATTCAGAATTAATAAATTCAATTTTAATGCAATGTAAAGATAATTAAACCGTTGCATTTTTGTCAACAAATACCAATTTCTGACGAAAAACACTTTGTTTTGCTTAAAATAACCAATTTTTGGCGAAAAGTACTAACTTACCCAATTACTGTTGAAATATTGTAAATATTCCTTGAAATTCAATGATATTGAATCAAAAATGCCAATAAATTCCAAAGAAAAATGTTAACATAATATAACAGCAAATTGTTCAGTGTTGTTGATAATAAATAAAATAAATCCGCATATCCAGCTCGCCAATAGACGTGTTGCGTAATAATAATAAAAATCCAAGTTGCCGTGCTGCCTCTAAAAAATTGCCGCCCTAAGCCATGGCCTTTTGGGACTCTGGTGTAAATACGACACTGCCTAAAAAATATATTTAGATAGTTTTAAAATACAGTTTTAAATATTAATTGAGTTTATAAAAAAAATGTTTTCCATAGTTCAGCCAAAGTCACAAATTTATAAGAATTTTTTTAAATTTGACAACAGCTTCATCCAATCATGAATTCGGATTTTCCGACAACAATAGTTTACAATAGTTTCCAGATAATTTCAAGTTATCAATGCAAATGGCGCAATCTCAACAGTATTGAAATTGAACTTTTTTGAACAGTGCCTACATTGGAATTTTGCTGAAAATTAATTATTTATGTATTGGTGTAATGAAATTATTGAAAGAATAATTTATAAAGGAAATGCTTTTTACCTCATAGGTGGGCAGTTATACCCTTTACACATCTAGCAGAGAAGATCTTCGACGACTCGAGTGTTTCAAATATGGTGCTCTTCTGTGTCAATACGTTTCTGGGTGTTTCATCCTTAGCGACTATCCTCGTAATTGACATTCTCGGCAAAAGCCAGACTGCAGCAGATGTACGTGATTTTCTTCATCACGTGCTACTTCTACTACCCCAATATGCACTTGCTGATGCTCTTGTCGAAATTACGAAGAACGACATTACTGCTGAGTTACTTGGACGATTTAACATGGATACCTATAAGTCTCCCTTAGGTTGGGATTTAATTGGCCTACATTATGTCTGCCTCTTCGTCGTCGGAACCATCTTGTACTTTGCTAACCTTGCACTTGAGTGCAGAGTACTACCCGATATAACATGGAAGAGGTAAGCAATGTTTTATACATTTTTATAATGAGCAGTATTACATAAAGAAAGTTTTTTCTCTTATAATGAACCAGTGAAATCTCACTGATTTAGATTGAAATATCACTAGATAAAATAGCCAGAAGTGTCCTGCTGACAATCGGCGAGATTTCACTACTTTACTCAGTTAAATTCCTTCACTAATTTAGTCAGTAAGGTTCACTGGTGACTTAGTACTAATAGTCATCTGGTCGTACGCGCTGTCATCTGTCAACTGGTAAGCCATGACACTTATTATTCGTCATTACACCAAAGTGTCGCGTTACTTAGAGTCAAGTACAATTGGTCAGGGGAATTCCCAATTCCAAGAAAAAAATATTATATCCATTGTTCATAAAACAAATGAAAAATATCATTGTCTTGTCCATTATATATAAACTATATCTGACTTTTTCACCTGGATTGTTAATAATTATTGATCTTTCGTGCGATTCATACGAGTGGATGGGTTAGTAACACCTGTGCACCTTATAATGACATTTCTTTTTCCCTGACACTAACACGTCCAAAGATGCGTTTGGAAACCGTTTAGTGACAGAAACACGCGATAGGGCTAGAATTGGTTTATGTTTATTTCTGATGAAGCAAATGAGTATAAAACGTAGGTAAAATAACTATTTTTAAATAGTATTCGAATGGAAAGATGTTATACTGGCATTAAAATTTAATTAGCTAAATATTTGGAACAGTAAGTAATATGATGCGATGAGCACAAAATGTTGTCGACCGATTACAAGCTCAAATTCTAGCAGGTGATTTTTGATCAGAATATCGTTAAACCAGTAGTTTATAACGTGTCAAGCAGAGACTGATATTATTTAATATACGCGTTTGGCTATGCTCACTTCTCAAAGATTTTTGCGATAAGAATGGCCATCAAAGTTAAAGAGAATTTGAAAAAAAAGATTAAAGTTGACGATAATAACGTTTTTTTCACTCTAAACACGACCGATTTTTTTCTTAAAATACACTTTCCTAGACCCTGTCATTAATTTGTCCCTTGACGAATTCTTGGATTGGTTATTATTATTGCTCATAATGAAATATTATACACAACTTTGTCCTCTAGACACCTTCTCACCGGCACAATAATTCGTTGACTAAAATTTTACATCTTATTTTGTAAGATGCTTAGAAAAAAATAAAAATGCAGCTACTCGCTTGTGCTGGCTGAACGCTCGCCCTACTGATAAAAGTGTTACAGTGAGATGCTCTCGTCTTGATGGCATCACCGAGTTTTAAATATCTTTTATACAATGCCTTCATTTACATTTTGATATAATTACATTTTTTAATAAATAAGGAAATGTATTTAGTGTATCACTAATTGATTGCATATCAATAACTGATGTCTTTACCTTATAGACTAAATTTCGTTTTCGCTCGAAAAATGCAAAGATCTGAATTAATCTATTATTTGGCGTCACTGGTATATTTAGTGACGCTGTTTAAAGTTAAGTCACTTAATGGTTCACTATGTGTCTGAATGTGTGTGTATGTGTGTTTGTATATTTTTAATTTGATAGCACGATAACTTTCGAAAGAATTGACAGATTGTATTGGCATTGGTATACTCTTTTAGTGTCCTAATATAAAGGTTAAGTGCGTTAGCCAGCCATTTCAGATAAAAATTCAAAAAGTGAGTACATTTTGAAAATTTTTGAGACCATTTTTTTCAAGATACGAAAATTCTCTGTGCAATTATTTATAGTACTCAAAAAGACAAACAATTTCTTCAAATGACTTGTTTTTGATAAAAACAAAATTACCAGAGTTATAGCATTTTCAAAATCCACAAAAAGAAACGAAAATTAATATTTTCAGCCAAACAACGCACGATACGAAAAAAAAAGAAAACTGTTTCTTTTGACATACCCTACAAGATTATCATAACGACTTTTTGAATTTTTTTAGAAAATCGAAAACTCAAATTTTGACAGCATAAAAAACTAACGGAAAACTAGGTAAAAAGATGTGTAGAAAAAAATTGTCCATTTTAAAAAGATCTAAAAATTTGTTTTTAATCACTTTTTGATATGGTGCGTAGTTTTTATTTTAATAGTAAAAAACATAATTTCTCAATCACAACTTTTGTCTTTTAATTTATTTTTTGTCTTGCATAAAATACTAACCAGCTATGATTCGGTTAAAACTAATCACCTCCGCCCGCCCCAAACCCCTCATCAATCGAATTTTCGTGGATGCCTGAGGCTAGGGATATAATTTAGAAGCATGTGTAACGTTTAAATCGTAAAAATAAAATTATGAATGAGCAAATTCAGTTTTTGAAGACCGGCAGAAGTTGCAATAAAATTTTTAATAGCAAATTTTTTTAAAATAATGCGCATTTTTTAAATGAGTCAATAAAAATACGTCTGTTTTAATATAAACGCATGTTATTAATTGTAAGAATATACATTTATAGAAATGATTTACAAGTTGAGGGATTACCGTTTTAACGTAAAATCTGAAATCTTCGACACACTATCAAAGTAAATTAGAAATGCTTTGTCACGCACATT
Organism: Druon quercuslanigerum; assembly: GCA_010014905.2. Taxonomy (NCBI): domain Eukaryota; kingdom Metazoa; phylum Arthropoda; class Insecta; order Hymenoptera; family Cynipidae; genus Druon; species Druon quercuslanigerum. The sequence goes on along the minus strand of JAAAKG020197734.1, from coordinate 14,870 downwards.
TTTTTTGAAGAAGGACGCAATAAAAAATAGAAAGTTAAAAAATAATGTTGGCAAAATTTCAAAAAAGAATCTTCCCAAATATTTGAAATATATATCAATTATCGAAGTATAACTTGAAAATTTCTTATAACACTTATTCCTATTGACCATACCAAATTTGTTCAAACAGTAGACAATAGTTTTTCTTTAACTTTCATGCAATTCTTTTGTAATGTACGAGAATTTATTTGTAGGTTTCGGAAAAAACGGGTTTAGTTTTAGTTTCCAATTTTCGCGAATATAATAACACTAATACTAGTAGTAGCTTAAGTAGGTTCTTAGATACTTGAGAGACTTGAGAGACTTCAAAGGGCCTTGTAACCAGATCATTAGTTCATATTTCAGAGGATATTCGAGATCAAACTAACTCGAACCTTACTAGTACCATTAAATATACTTCGGAAAATTGCATATCAAGTTTCTATATAATATAGCATCTGAATATGAAATTACATACCAAGGAAGTTTTGACTCTGTTTAACCGAAAACGTTTTTAGTACTTTCAAAAATCTGTATTCTAGAAGCATTTTATTACATAGATTAACTTCAAGCAATGTAAAAGCATAACATATTATTCCTCTAAGATTGAAAATATTCATTGAAATCTAATGATATTTTATTAACAATAGCAATTTTAGACGTAGAACACTAATATAACATAAAAAGAAATTGTTTAGCATTGCTAATATTCTTTTAAACCTAATGGTTTTTTTTTAATTGCCGACTTCCCATTAAGTTCTTCATAAACTTAATTAAGTTTTAAATTAAAATATACCAATTTGTTAAGAAAAACCCTAACGTAATCGAAAATTCTTAAAAGATTCTAAATCTTGTTCTAATTATAATGATTTTTGTTCGATAATACTAATTTTATTTGCAAAACACCAACGTTACCTAAAATTCATTAATAATTGTTTATCTACCTTTAAATCTATTAATTTTTAAATAAAAAATTTATTTATGATAATAGGTTTTGCTAAAAACGCTAACGCAAAAATTACGAACCTTTAAAGTATAACGCTTTTTGTTCAAGAATGTCCATTTATAGTAAAACACGTTCTTACAAAGCGGAAAACGGGATATGTTGAAGAAAATTTTAATCTTTGAAAACTATTAATACTTTATTAAAAATAGCCAACATACCCTAAAACCATTGAAAATGGGCAATCTTGATGATGATTTTTGTTTGAGAATGCTCATTTTTATTGAAAAAAACTAATGTGAGTTTAAAATAATTATAACTAAATATTTGGGAAAACTTAAGCAATTAAACGATTTAGCGTCTTGCTCTTTTACATTTCTTACAGATTTTGATATTATGATTTGCTTACAAATGCAAAATAAAAATTCATAAAAATTGTCAAGTCTAAAGCGCTTGAGGATATTATTTAGAATATAAAAAGAGATTTTCATTGAAATTGTTTTTTAAATTATTCAGTGAAAAAATATTAAATCTGGTTACAGAAGTTTTATATACATACCAATAAGTGTAGAAATATAAGAATATATCATTTTTAATTCTTTAAATTTTAAATTTATCATTCGTTCTGGAAAATTTTAAATAGTTTATCCAATATAGCCTGAATTTTCGAGAAACTAAATCATCAAATTTAGTTTAAAAACCTTGTTATTTTAAAAGATACGAAGAAAATTTTCACACTATTTTCATATTTTTAAATGAATTAGTAGATTAAAAAAATACTTTTTCAGATAAATATATTTCTGCTCAGACAAAAAATATAAGGTTCAATGTATTTTGATTGCAGAATTCTTCGGTTGTGAAAATTGCGTAACCCTAGGGTTTAATTGAATTTTAGTTCATTTAAGAAATCCGGAAAATATAAAACTGCAGAACAAAAGGATGTATTAAGAACTGTTTTAAACTAATAATAATTCAAAATTTTAATTGAAATATCTGAAGTAGATATAGAAATTTAGTTTTGGACTCCAGGACGAAATATTAATATCATTTTTCCAGATCAATTTTTTATTTTTACAAAAGCTTTACGAATTAGGAAGATTTGAACGTGACTGCAATAAAATGTTAAGTTTTTGAGAGTTTTTGTTTTAAAATTTATTTTTAGATCAATCAAAAGATATAAAGAAATTCATAATTTTCACCAAAAACAGATTAATATCCTGGGATTGCCTAAGAACAAAATAAATTTAAAAAAATTTATTAATTGCAGACAGCTGGGAAATTATTAGTTTTACTTTTTCCGTATTCTATATAATATATCCAAGTTTTAGAAATTTCGATATTCATTTCTATGGAGCTCAAACATTTGAAACAAATTCAAGAAGTCTTGATTATTACTATAGGTACAAATTTCTCTAAACTGTTGTAACTTTTCATGCGTTTAAAATCCTAGTAACTAAAAAATGAAGAAAAGTTGAGCAATTTACAGATACAGGTTCTTACTCTATTTTCATTTATGAAAGCTTTTATGTTTTTTTATAGATGCATTTTACATTTTCAACACAAAAAAGTTCCCAAGTCAACAACAAACTATTAAGACTATTTGAAGAGCCTCTAAAATTTATTTTATAAACAAGATTTTCAAACATATACAAAATAAAAATTTATAAATGTAAAGTATTTGCAAAAACATGTTTTTTCTTCTTCTATATAATCCTTCAATTTAGATAGGAGATCTTTCGACCTTTATAAATTTCTATTTAAATTTTCCGATCTGAAATTTTTTATTTCCTAAAAAGCTATAAGAATTGATAAAACTTTATTACGAATATTATGAAATATAAAATTAAAAATTTTACAAAAAAACGATTTTATGTTATACTTGTGTATAAATATACATATTTTGTGTGCTGCAATGTTCAATTTATTATGTGTCTCCTAAAACATTAAAATAAATTAAAACCAGTTTAAAACCAGTTTTAAACCTTTTGAAGGTTTCAAATAAACTTATCACATTATTTTCAGATATTTTCATTTGAGTAGTAGAGAAAGATATGGGGTTTTCCAGATTTCTACTTTAAACTAAAAAAACATCTTTGATTTATGAAAATTATTATCAAAAGTTTTTTGAGCTCATACTTTTTAGTTTTTAAAAGTCTACCAAAATTAAGACGACTTTATCGCTAACATTAAAACTATAGTTTTAAATTTTAACCCTGAAGCCTGTCATATTTCTTTGTTCTTTAACGGAATAGAAAGGCGCCATGCATTTTTAAATAATTGGATTGTAAAATCTTTTTGCTTTTTGGGGTGAACATCTTGAAAGTCTCATCGAATGAATAAGACGCCAATTCCTACTTATTTAACCTACAGATGTAACAAACTACTGAAGTAAATCTAACTATCAAGCATGTCTAATTACAGGCATAAAGTTTCCTACGAGGATGTTAAAGAGGATCCAGACGTCGCTAGGGAGCGTGTCAGGGTGGAGAAGGAATTATGTCAAGACGTTTTGAAAACCGTGAAATTGCGAAAGGAATACAACAGCTTTTATGGTACCAACGTTGCGGTGCAAAATCTCAGCTTCGGCGTTCAGGCTGGTGCTTGTTTCGGTCTCTTCGGTGTAAATGGAGCTGGAAAAAGTACAACCTTTAAAATGCTGACTACAGAAATAAGGCCCACGGCTGGAAGTATTTTCCTCGATGGGTCAGAGGTCGGAGCAGGACCTCTGTGCAATGGAAAAGTTGGCTACTGTCCTCAAAGTGATGCTCTTGATGGGTTCTTGACTCCTGATCAGTGCTTGACCATTCATGGAGAAGTTTGTGGTCTAAGGGATGTGCCTAGGGTAAGAAAATTAAAAGTATTCTATTAATCAGAGGGATTTCCTTATTTCATAAATAAAAATCTATTTGTGTGTGTGTGAATTTCTGTATCAGGAAGGTTAAGGTTTTTCCTAGATGATGTATTCCGAGATTCACCTGTAAAAGATAAATAGGATTGAAAGTTTTAGAATAGAAAATTCAGGGGAAAATCAGGATATTTTTTTGATCAGGGAAAGTCAGGGAAAAGTCGAGGAAAAGACAGGGATTTTGAAACAAATTCAAAAGTCAGGCAATTTCGGGAAGAAGAACTTTAAGTGACTATGAGGAATATTCAGGTTTGCCACACAGTCACTTTTCATCACTTTTTTTAGTCATTGGTTAACCACTATTGAATGCAGATTTTGTACTACCCTATTTCTGAATTTTCTTGAATTCTTTCGAAGTCTTGTAGAGAACTTGAAAAGATTACAAAGGATTTTTAATATTTTATGGAATTTTAAAATATTCCAAGAAATTTTGTAGAGCTTTAACAAATTCTTTAAAGTTCCACAGAACTTTAAAGATCTTTGAAAAATTTCGGGAAAGTAATGGTTTTTTAAAAGCTTGAACATTTTTAAGGGATTTTAAAAGATTTTAAATATTTTAGAGTATTTTAAAACATACCAATAAATTTCAAATACAATGAATTTTTAGCATTTTAACAAATTTTAAGAGATTTTTCAGGATTTTAAATATCTTATGATATTTGAAAAAATTCCAATGAATTTTCAAGATCTACGAAAAGTTTCAAAGAATTTGAAAAGATTTCAAAGGATTCGACATACTTTAGGGTACTTAAAAGATTCTAAGTTATTTTTAATAGCTTTGAAAATTTAAAATGAGTTAGCCAATTTAATAAGATTCTAAGGAATTTTTAACTAAATTTAATAATTTTAAGGGATTTCAAAGGATGTGAAGTATTTTAGGAAATTTCATAAGATTCTAAGGAATTGCCAATTGCTATCAGTCATTTAATGGAAGTGCAAAAGATTTGACATATTTTAAGGTATTTTAAAAGATCCCAAGGCATTTTTAAGATATTTAAAAACTTAAACGAGATTTCAAAATATTTCAAAGAATTTAAAGTATTTTAGGACATTTTAAAAGTTTCCAAGAAATGTGTAATTGATGTCGGTAATTTAATGGGATTTCAAAGATTTCAAACATTTTAGGTTAGTTTGAAAGATTCCATGGCATTTTTAAAATTTTGGAAAACTTTTAAAGGATTCAAAAAAATTTAATTCGGTCGTGAATAACTTAGGACGATATATAGAACTATTTTACAAGACATATAAGGGTTTAGTATAATGTAAAAATTCCAAGGAATTTTATAAGGGAACATCAGATTTCATCAAATTTCCAGACATTCTATAATATTAGAGTGGATTTTAAAGACTTTATTTACAAGAAGTGAGGGATAGTGTAGGGATTCTAGGATCGAAAGGATTTTCAAGTTCATTCAATTCTACTCAAATTTGCAGACTTTTTTCTTTAATTCATCTTGATCCATTTCAAACTCTCCTTAATTTTTTTTAGATATTTCATCAAATTCTCTTGAATTTTCCTGAATTTTTCGAAAATTATTTTTAACTTAATGAGTTTAATAAATTATTTCACATGTTTTATTTGTTTTTAATTCACTTAATTTTTTAATTCGCCTTGAATTTTTAGGAATTTCATCGAATTTTGGGTCATTTCCCCGCAATTTCTCTAATTACACTACACTTATTGTAATGAATTCAGTGGAATTTTTTTAGCAAAGTGAAACTCTTTTATTGTGCTGGTTTTGGCGTTGGCAGTGATGAGCAACAAACGCAATATAGTACGGCTCCGGATTTAAACGCTTTTGTTTGTTCACGCCTGACTGAACTTCGCTTACCCCGCGCAGCTCTTGTTACACCTACTTGTGACGCGGCGTCAATTCTTGGAATGACTATAGTGGGGCGCCCTGTCTAAGGGTTTAAATATATTTTCAATTTTTTTATTCATTTGAATTCTTTTGGAGTTAACTTGCATTCTTTTGGAATCTTATGTATCGAATTATTTTAGATAGTTGGAATACATTACTGTTTTATTTATTCAATTTGGATATTCAATACATTTAAAGAAAAATTGCTATAAAAAGGAAAAAGGAGTTTGAGTTTTCTTCGTGTAATAGGTTTTTTTTACATTTAAAGTTTTTTTATACTATCATCAAAGACATCTTCGTAATGATTTTATTGGCGCTAAGTGATGACACATGCAAATTTGAATAATTATGAATTTCCAGATTCATTTTATATACACATGATTTTACCTCTTACAAAAATTAGGACGTCTTTATATATAGAAGAATTTTTTATATGTTTTTTCAAAATAATAAAACAATACAAATAAAACGTTCCTTTTCTCCGTGTGAGAGATGAACATCAAAATTAGGTTATGGCAGCTCTGATATTAATAAATTGACAATTCATAAATTATAATTTAAATTTTTTAAGAAATTTTGAAAATTACAGATACTCTGTATTCAGTTCTAACTGGTTTAAAAAAGTCGACAGCAGTCAAACATATTGTTTAAAAATTGATGTATAGGCATTCTTTCTCTGTGAAAAATTTAGATTGCGTTTTTGAGATTTTTAATGCTTATTTCAGTCAGTAGAGAGGATGTTAAAGAGGTTTGATCTAATTAAATACGCTCATCAGAGGGTGAGCAGCCTTAGCGGTGGAAACAAACGAAAACTCTGTGCAGCCATCAGTGTGATGGCTCCTGTGTCTATAGTTCTTATGGATGAACCTACCAGGTATTTCACTCCAAACAAATTAAAATGTTGTGGAAATTGATAAAATTAATATTATCATCGACATTTTTAATAATAAATTACTGATTTTAGTGGAATGGACCCAGCATCTAAAGAATTAGTTTCTCAAGGTGTAAATCACGTGACGAGAAATAAAGGATCGGTCATAATGACCTCACATAGTGTAGTGGAGTGCGAAAGACTTTGCCCAAGGGTGGGAATTTTGGCCAAAGCAGGTCTCAGGTGCATCGGAAGTCCTCAGCATTTAAAGCACAGGTAATTTTTTCTCCTTTGGTAATCTCTCTCTCTCTCTTTCTCTCTCCTCCCCTCATCTCTTTCTTTCTGTTTTTACAAAATGGGTTTGACCTTCTACCGTGCCAGTCTAGCATCTCCCTAATCCTTTGAACACACACGCAGTGACTAGGAAAATACTGATATGCAAATGTAGGAACTGAGAAGAGGGATTAAAATTTATGAAGTTTAATTAGTATTAATAAATTAAAGCAAATTAATATAGGTAGATTTATCAGTGAAGAACAGGTAATTGTAACAGGGATCACAGCGAATGATTTAAAATTCATTTTTACATGAAGAAACCATTTTTTTATGCTTTTATATTATAAAACAATTTTAAATAGGTCTTAAGTATTTCTGTCATCAAAGAATTTTCTTTGAAATGGATATGCTTACATCATTGTCGACCCATTCACGGCGATCTAAAAAAGAATCGAAGAAAAAGAAAATGTTCGATATTCAAGTTTGATGTGTTTAGAATCGTTTTCAGATTCAAAAATATTGTCTCTTTTAAAAATTTTATAATTTATACTTAAATCATGATACTTCTAAGCATAATTAAATATTTCTTTCCAAGATTTATCATTTCGCCCGTACTATAACTAATATTTTCTTGGTGAAGAAACTACATTTTCTTGAATTCTTTTAAAATATATTCAAAAATGTTTAAAACATAGATTCAAGGTAATTTTTTTTACGTTTGGGAGAAAGAAAAGAATGTGAAAAATCAAAAGATATAATCCTATGACATCCAGGCAATTACGAAATTTTAATTCAATTTAAGGTTATGAAATTTTTAATGGCCTGTATGTTGTCGGAGTATATCTTTTGAACAATTTTTAAATTGTATCCGATTCAAGTTTTTTTAAAGTGTTGATGCAGATTTTAGTTTTGAATTTACCATGTAATTCAATTTTTTTTTCAAATGTCTTATATTTAAAGAAAAAAGGACCAAATGGGAAGTTTTACGAAAACAGTCAAAGAAAAGGGAATGTGAAAAAGAAATATTCAGGGAAATAATTTGAAGGCTGTGATCACTGAAATAATGTGTGAATAAAAGCCGAGCTCAATAAGGCCTTAAATTTGAAACGTTTTTAACTTGTAAATCCTTTAAAATTGAAAAGTGTCAGGAGAAAGCGCTAAATTGTTTAAAAGTAGTAAATTTTGAAAGTAAAATGGATAGATTTTATTCAAGTGTTGTAACAAAATAAAAAAGGACGAAATTTTTGGAAAGAGACCTATCATAAAAGTGATGAAGCAGGATAAAAGTCAGTATAATTTTTGGAAAAGAAAATAAGGGATAATAAAATATAAATATAAAAAAAAAATATATATATATATATCTCTATATTTAGCCATTTCTATACATGCATATTTCCATATATGCACGTTTCCATATATTTTGCAACATGTTTTACATTTGGGGTAACTTCTAAAAAATGTTTAAATATTTATCCAAAACCTCATATAAGTTCAACTGACCGTTGAACATAATTTTGAGAATAGAAAGTACAAAGGAAGGTATTATAAATTTTTTTATGAAGTACAGAATTTTATTCAGGTAATGTCCACCAAAGGGATTTTCGCACTCATTGTAACTTTCACAACAGTATAAGAGTAAAATCTCGCGCGCTTCTTATACGAAGCTTCCATTCTCTTCAAGAAGGTTTCTTTAAGCTGTTTCCTGTTTCACCTAGTAGCGAGTCTGTAGGGACGATGCCGGAAGAATTACCTTCATTTCGAGAAGCCGGTAAACTTGGTGGGTTTCCCATAAAATTGGAACCATAAACCCTTAATAACCTCTGCGGCGAATCGCGTTCCCTGCAAAACGATGGTATCGTTCGTAACTAATAGCTCAATACTAGCAAATTTTCCACTTTCGTGCCATTGTATTCTACGTATTTGTATTCTTCAAGTCCTTCCGCTTTCTGAACAGCAACATCTCCTCCCAGCGTTTTACGCGCGTTCCGCCTGTTCGCCGTCAGCGATAAAAAAAACAGTGCAAAATGAGAAAACTTAGGTTTCAAAGTGCAATTAATCATAAAATGAGTTCACTTATTTTATTCAGAATGCTTCTTATTTCAATAAGACACTGAATATTTTGCAATTGATGGATGGGAGATAAAAATAGGAAAACAATATTAAAAGATAGTCAAAATAGGCGCGATAAGTCTACAAAACGGGTTTTGTAGCCTATTAAAAAAATAACTAAGGCTTTAAAATGTCCCTATGCTCTTTCACTAACTCTCTCACTTCTCTTAGAAAGAATCTATAACATCCCGTCGCGGTGGTCAATAAAAGACCTTAGCACCGATCAATATAACTTCCCACCAACGGACGATTAAAACGTTTAGCAACAGTCAAAATCAAACTTTAGCAAAGGTAAATAACATTTTCTAGCAATGGCGCAAAATAAACTTTTAGCAACGACCAATATAACTACCCAGCAAAGGACAATTACAAAACTTAACTGCGGTCAATAATATCCTGTAGCAACGGTAATAATAACCATTAACAACGACCAATACAACTACACACATACCAACGGACAATAACAATCTCTAACAACGGTCAACATGAACCCTTCGTAACCCGCAACATCTCCTACCAATGATAAATACTACTTCCTGGTGACGGTCAATAACGACTTTTAGTGACGGAACATAAAATACCCAAGGTTCGGAAAAATAATAACAATATAGCAACCCTCGGCAACAACTAATAAAATCCTGTAGGACTAATTAATAACAATCTTTAGCAGCGGCCAATGACAATCCTTATCAACAACGACTTTTAGCTAAAGCTAATAATAGCCCCTAGCAAAGAGAAATAACAGCCCCTCGCAACGGTCCCTAGGATGAGAGGAGTCTCGAGGGATAGACGTGGTTTCGAGGGATTTAAAGGCTATCGTATAATAGGGGAGTCCCAGGGATAGTAGGCTTATGTGGAATAGCAGGGGACCCGAGGGATAGTTTGGGTCGCGAGGGATACAAGTTGTTCCGTATGATAAGGGGGGTCCTAAAAGAAAAGTGTTGTTCCGTAGGAAATGGTGTTCCTATGGGATAGTGAGTTCTCGAGATTTAAAAGAGGTCGCATGGGATAAGGGGGATCCCGAGGTATACTCTAGGCCCTATAGGGTGATAGAAACCCAACGAACAAAGGCGTACTGAAGGATGGAAGGAATCCCATGGGATTGAATATGGGACTGGAGGGATGGGTGGGGCCCACGTGGTAGTTTCCCGAGAGATAGGATCGGTCCTGTCACATGAGGCCGGCCCTGAGAGCTTTTTGGGCGTTTCCAAGGGATACTATAAATCCGTCGAGATAAAAAGGATCCTGATGACTAATGGAGTTCTGAAGGATAGAAGGGGTCTCGCGGGATAAGGAGGGACTTAATGAATAGATGGGATCTCAGGGGATAAAAGAAATCCCATGAGATAAGGTGATTCCTAAGGTACAGAGTTCACAGAGTGATAGTGGGTTTCCGATAAATAGGGGGGACTCTTGAGGTAAGGGGCCTTCCGAGGGATAGTTGAATTTCTTTTGGATAGTGGTAGGCAGAGAATAGATGGAGTCTTGTGCTATAAGGGGGGCCTGAAGTCTAGGTCTATCCCGTAGGTTCGTGGGCTCCAACGAGATAGAATACGCCTCGCAGGATAAGGGTAGTTTAGAGAAGAGTGGTTCCAAACGATAGATGGTTCATGAGAGATAAGGAGGGTCCTACGACGTAAGGGTGATCCGAGGTATGGGTGCTGTCCCGCGAGATAGTGGGGCCTCGAAGGATGGAAGGGTTCCGTGGCTTGGGGGGGGGGGTCTTGTGAGATATATTAAGGCTTCCCTGGAGCAATGGGGTCACAAGGGTTTAAAGGGGTACCGTGGGAGAAGTGGAATTCAGGAAGGGATATATGGTTTTTTGTGGTATAAAGTGGGTCTCGAGGGATTATTTGGTTCTTGAGGAACAGAAGCGGTCTCATGGGATAAAAAGGGTCTTGAGGCTATAAGGGGTTGCGATAGTTCGAAGGGCTTTAGTGGGATAATGGGTTCCCGAAGAATAAGTGGGGTTTCGTAGAATAAAGAGTTCCAGAGGGATGGAAGGGGCCCTGTGGGATAAGTTGGGTCTGATGAGATAGAAGGGGTTCAACGGTTCAAGGAGGTTTAAGAATTCAAAGGTTTAGAGGGTTCAAGAATGAATGTTCTCTTAATATATTATGCTGCTTTTATCTCTTGAGGTAGTTGATGGGGTAAGGCGTAAGTGACTTCAAGTGAAGATGGAAGAGACCCAGCTACTTATTTTAATTGAGACGTATTACACGGTCGAGATATGGTTCTACTCGCGTCTAGTATTGTGCCGGTATGTTCCGTGCTGGGGCACCCCTGGTATGAAGACGTCTCGTGAAACAACTTATGGCACCATACTTGGGCGTTTCCACGATATTTGTTATTTTCAGCAATAAAAAAGATTTTAGAAATTATGTACAAAAATATATATTTTTAAAAATAATTTTTTATAAGCAAATAATTGGAGAACAGAAGATAATTTTGAGTTCGTTTTTCTAGTTTTAAATTTAGGATACTGTTGAGTTGAAAATCAAAGCACAATGCCGAATCATTGAAATTTCAGTAGCCTCTGCTCTACCGAACAAGCATGATTTCTCTCGGAATTTTCAAAAATTGCGTAGAAGATCTGTGATCATGCAAAGCATTCAATTTGTAGATGGTGGCCATTATTATACAGGTAAATTTCCGGGTTTGTCCAAATATTATATATTATATCTGTTCATGAGGATATCTGTAATAACTGAAAGATTTCATTTCTATTTCCTATTTCCTATTTGATATTAATTCATTAAAATAAAAAAATTATAACTTGTATTTTAAGCACAAGTTTACCTACAAAATCATGGATCTATCTGTTTCCACCTTGGTTTCCACTATCTTGTACTTGAATCAACTTTACTCGCCCTCCTTCACCTTTGTTCTCGCTACACTAGCGATCGATTTTGGAAATTAGAAGGTATTAATCGTAAAGTACCTATTATCGGTTATCGATACTCACAGCATGTTAGGCTGATTACAACCACGAGCAATCTACATGTTGCAAGAGACGTAATCACTGGCAAACTAGATAATAGGGTGCGAGGGAATATAACTTAGGATGATGTGATGTAGGTATGATGTTTGAAACTAAAGCTGGGCTGAAAGCAATCTATTGCATTCGTAAAAATCTGGAAGCATTTCCACTTCAAGTCACATAAAGAATTTTCCCCTTACTAAGCAAAAATGTCAATTTTATTTGAATATTGATATATTATTGAAGTGTGGTCTGAAAAAATTTTTTTTAAACCAAATTTTTATAAATTTTTATTAATACATTCAAAATTTCCTTGCAATATGTTGCTAGAAGCGTACTGGCAACTTTAAAAGTTGTTGATGTACTTGTTACTATTTCACTCGCAATTATCATTTGCAACTTTCTTGCTAACACTGATCAGATTTTTTTAGGAATTCTCAAATTACACTTTAGTAATTTCTTAAAGATAAAGTCACTGTTGTCACTTTTCTTTCCATAAGTAAAATTAATACATTCATCAAATTTCTCATCTTCTTTGTTAAATCAAATTCTCTTGAATTGTATTAAATTCTTCTACAATTTACTACAATTTTACTAAAATCAATGAAATTTAAAAAAAATTCAATTCATCTGTATTTATTTAGAATTTATCCTGAATTCTGATTGTTTTGACCTCAATTCTTTTAAATTCGTTGAAATTCTTCTGCATTTATTTCACTACATTACTTTAAATTTACTTGAGTTATTCTAAATTCGCTCAATTCAATGGATCTTTTATGTGCTTCATTTGTTTTTTTTTCTTTCATCCTGAAGTCTTTTTTTAATATTTTTGAATTCTTGTCAACTTTACTTACATTTTTAAAAAATTCATATGGACTTTTTATGAATCTCATAAAATTGTTGTTATGCTTGTCATTTTCAGTAGAAATTACTTTTAAAATTATTATGTTCCTTGTTGGCTTGAGGATCAGGTAAATCAAATATAATGAAAAAATGTCTATATTTTGTTAATATTGTCGTGGGAAAATTATATGTAAAAATATATGTCTATATTTAATTAAAATTTAATGAAATTTCTGTTTTCATTAAAAATTGCATCTATAAAATACAATAAAATCGATCCAAAATCACACTGTAACTTACAAAGTATCAAGAATTATTTGAAAAATAAAAAAAATATATATATTTGATTAAAACATAAGAGAAACCATACGTCCGCAGTTCTATTTTCTGGGATGTAAAATGAGGAAAGAGAAAGTAGAGGAAGTCCCTAGCCAACTCCACCCCGCACCTAGATGACTTTGCCCCGTAATCTATCCAACTTCATCCCGTATCCTAGCTGAATTTACCGCGTACACTCGCCGACTACCCCGTATCCTAAATGATTTTATCACGTACCCTAGCCTACTTTTCCATACACCTTAGCCGACTTTACCCCGTACCCTCACCGACCTTATACCGTTCTCTATCCAACTTTACCCCATGCTCTAGTTGGAAGGGAGGGTTAGTAGGGGGAATGAGGCGATGCCCTTTATAAGAAGGTGGGGGTATTTGGGGAGGGGATTAGAACTACAGTGAACCCCGGATATAGTGCCTCCGAATTTTGTTCTTCCGAGAATTGACGCCCTGCCGCAGGGATAAGTGAGATTAGTTGCGGGCAAAATAGTTCGAAGTCACCTGATATAGATTCACCGTCAGCCCCACAATCGGCACTAACTCCTAGGTTTACTGTGCTTAATTAACGTCTTAATAGGCTATGAAAACCTACTTTAAAGCTCATGGTGTCTGCTTTGAAAAACGAATATTTTGTTGCATTAACATTAATAATCACCTGGTGTAAGTTTTTTTTTATAGTCTAAAGAAAAATTTCTATCGGTCTTATAACCCTGATGATCTTATTAAAATAATATTTTTCCCTGGAGGAATTTAAGGATTAAAAAACCTTTTATGTTTCAGATTTGGCGAAGGTTACATAGTTCTCCTGAGGCTTAGACAGTCATTGTCACAGGATGACTTGAAGGAAGCAATTTCGAGACACGTTCCAAAAGCTATCGTATGCTCAAGACAAGCAAGGACCGCGCGTCTTCTTATACCTCGAGGTCAGGAAATAGCTTTGAGTATCACATTTACTAAAGTTCGGAATCTTGCGGAGGACCTCCAGGTGACGGACTTCACTGTCACGCAAAGTTCCTTAGATCAGGTCAGTGTTACTTTTTTTTATAATGTGGTTAGAAAAATAGTCATGCATTTTAGATTTTAGATTGCTAATCATTTCACCCTTTTTGTTTAAAAATTATAATTGTTAATTAACTGAGCATCTACATAAAATAAGTGCAGAATCATTTGTGGCAACAAATGCAAAATTGGAAATTAATGTGAAACTTGATTTGCCAACTTCAACAAATCCATTGACTACCTGAATGTCGCTATAAATTAATGGTATTCGCTTGATTATTCATACGAAATCACAAGAAAATGCAGTTTTGAATTCAAGAATTATATCAAATATGTAAACTTTAAAGAAAGTTAATGATTTTTTTATAGAATCTAATATAACATTATCAGAGGGATATTTAAAAAGTTAGTTAAAATTTCGCTTGTTTTCACTGTCCAAAGTCTTTATTTCAGAGGACTTGAAATTAGTTATTTGTTCCTGGATCATATTCTCTCTTAAACTTCCTTCGTTAAGCCTTGAGGCTTAAAACTTTTAAAGCTTCCCAGTGATCTGAAAGTAAGTGAAGCTTTGAAGATTCCTGCAAGTTAGCATATTGATTGATTGAATTTCACTTTTATTTTATGTTGAAGCTTACAGCTTTTAAAATTTTATATGACTTGTCTAAAAAAACATTATTTTATTATTTTTTCGACATTAACTAATCTGATATTTTATTATTGTTATACTTTTT
>JAAAKG020197733.1:0-49620 GCA_010014905.2 Druon quercuslanigerum | reverse complement strand
CCTTCCTCACACTACTCCCCTCCCTACCGAGTGAGTCACGCCTACCCCGAAAGGGAAACGGCTTAATGGTGTAATATTAATAATAAGGGATTGACTAGCACTCCCTTACTGATGAGTCCAGTGTGTCCGTCGAGGACGATAAGGGTTAAGGTTTGGTGTAACTGGAGAATAAAAATTTATAAAAAAAATAAAAGCAGAACAAAAAATGAAAATTATAAACAGCAATGAATATTAAAAAAGTTTTATTTACAATTATGAGATTTGGGTCCATTAAAAACGATATCTTGGAAGAATCGCGAAATGATTTAATTTAACTATATCTATTGATTTTTTGAAATATTTGAGTAGATTTTCAAATATTCATTTTTATTTTTTACGCATTGTGTTTTATGTTGCGAAGATAAGTACACCTTTTAACTTTTTTTAGTCGCGAATAGTAATGCAAGAAGACACATTTCCTTCTTGGGCGGAAATAGACGTTCGGTGTGTACTCTGTTTCAAGCTGTGACTGCTTTATGGTGTACTTGTGTTTACAATTTGTCCATAAATTTAAGCCATTTCGTACAAGCTTTAAGGCAAAAGTGCAGGGCTGTAGGTATGTACCAATTAAAAAAATTAATGTAAAAAAACATCAGAGATCTTTAAACAGATCTTTAAAATCGAGTAATTAGTAATTTTTCAAATTTAAGAATTTCTAATTGTAACTCTTTAAAATTGCAAAAGTTTAATTTGTAAATTTATAAAATTCAGATGTTTTTAATTTTGACAATTTACAATAACAAATAACAATAACAAATGAAGTACAATAATAAATGTTTTCTTAATGATTTACATTCGAAATTTTTGCAATTTGGAAGATATAGAAACAAAATCATCCAGATCTAAGAATTTATAATTTTAATTATCTGTAAACCTGTAATTATCTGTAATTATCTGTAATTTTGATTATTTTAATGAGAAATTTTCTTGGAAGATTTAAAATGACAAATTTGATCTTTGAAATTTTGATTATTTAATTTTGATTATGTAAGTCTTTAAAATTCTAGATTGTTTAATTTTAATAATTTACGATTTAAAATCATGCGAGTTTTGAGTTTTAGAATTAAAAATTCTCAAATTTGATGATTCATTCACATATACATTCGAAATTTCTTCAATTTTGAACATTGTTATTCATACGTCTTCAAAATTAAAGATTTTTCAACAAAACATCAATTTGTAAAAACATAGTTCATTTTTACCAAGTTGTTTAATTATCTACCAAAAATACGAATTTTCTTCGAAACATTCGAATTTTCAAGAAAAAGTTAATTCTCAACGGAAATAGTATTATTTATAACCAGAAGGTTGCATTTTTAACCAATAAAAGTAAATTATTGTACATAATTAATGTACGTTGCTAACAAGAAATTTAATGAATACTTTTTAACCGAAAAGAATGAACTTTCAACCAAAAATAGCTAAATTTTCATATTGGACAGTGAAGCCTATGATAAATAAATAAGAATTTCTATAATTTATAGACTAAAGAATACAATTTTAAATGAACAATTGAACATTGGCATTATTTTTCGATATTTAAAAATATATAAGTTAAAAATCTAGAAACTTTTGCATACTTTTGGATTTCGGACTAAAGACATTGAAATTCGGTCTACCCATAAGCCTGAGCAGTTGGGTGATATTGCGTAAGCTAATTAAATTTGGCACCCCTTTTAATTCGCGTATCAAGTTCACCATGAATTTGCCCGATTCTGACACCTTTATTCTCGTTATATTCTCTTACGCAATTGATTGCTTTTTCTAGTATAATTTGTGTCTAGAGCCTACTAGAGTTAGCTTCGTCGCGAACACGTACCTCGTCACGGACCGTTTCCATAGATTTGGTCGATTAGGAACAGACGAGGACTTCTTGAACGTGGGAAAGAAGGTGGTGTTTGGCTACCGTATCTGTGTAACTCTTTTTTATTCGCCTCGTTCCGTAAGTCCTGAATAAATTATAACATTATAATATTTAAAAAGAAAATCGTAAAAAACTTCCTCTGACAATCTTAAATGACTCATAAAAAAGACTTAATTGCCGCTTTCCCTGCGAATATTTTTTTTCCCCATTGAAAATATATGCAAACTGCTTTCGACTTCTACTAAACGTGAGAAACTTATACTGGATTAGGAGACGGGTAAAATTATAAGGAGATCATTGTTAAGGTCATTAAGATTTAACCCTCCCTCCAACTCTGTCCTACCTTACGTAGTTTTTGCTGACTTCATTTTTTTCGTGAATTTATTCAGGGGTCTTCACAAAAATAACTGATTTCTAAATCGAACTGGATCTTCCCTTTCTGCAGACATGATTTAGGTAAAAACAATTAGTTGATACCTATAATGCGCATTTTTTAATTATTGTTTGCTTATAGTAGTAAGTTTTTCATATTCCAGAGCTATTAAAGTTTAAATTGTTAAATTTGAATGGTTTTTCGTATAAAAGAAAATAAATTTTTGAACTGAATTTCATTAACGATTTTTTCGTTTTTCCGGCTCGAATGTTTACTGAATTAATTTTGAAAGCTACTGTTTTGAAATTGTCAATGTTTTTATGTTTGATTTTTAAAAAGTTTCTAATTTTCAAATCTCTTTAAACTGAATTTTTTCATTTTTACGACCTTTAAAAATCGTGCAGTCTTGTTTATTGTCTCTCCATTATTTTATTTTGCAGATTCACTAAGAAATCAGTTTTAAAATACCACCTTAAAATACTACACTGTAATTTCCAAAAAACCTTCTCAACACGTGAGGATATTTCATAATCGCAGCAAAAATCGATACGTGTTGGATCGATATTTGCCAGGGACGTGGAGCCTGCTCCGGAGGAGAGCAGAATTAGTTCTTAATCAGTAATTACACTCGCCAAACCTGTCACGGTCATTGTGGAGCAGAGATACCAGGTCGAACGTATTCGGATCTTTCCCACAGTGTCCGGTAGGCCAAAAAGAAACGATAAAGCCTCCTCCTTGATTGGAGATATGTCTCTCTCTCTCTGTCTCATGGACCATTTCCTTCTCGTTTTCCTCTCTCTCTCTCTTCTTGGTTTGCTCGTTCCGCGTTCCTTTTTTCTTCTCATTTTATCATCGGCATAAGCGTGGCTCTAACCCCCACTTGGGCTCTACTTGGTATCTGGAATGCGCAGCCAGGCTCACACCAGCCAACGATTTGCTTGGAACCCCATGAATATTCCAGTTTTCTTGTTCTCTTATCCCATTCCCCTCCCATCCTCACCCCTTTTTCATCATTTTCTTCCCTTTTCAATGTTTTTACTTCTTTTTTTTTCAGTGTTTTTATTCCTTTTTTCAATGTTCTCATTTCTCTTTACTTTTTGCTGACATGTACAGGCGAGAGCTCTTTGGTCGTCCACTAGTCTCCAGTACCACCAGTCTCGGATCCAGAAAACTTTCTGCGCGGAGAAAAATTGATGATCAAATGTAGATGTTTAAAGCATAATATTGTACCGCGAAATATTAGGGGTTAAATATTTTTATGTTAAACAAAAATTTCCGCGATGTTAGACAACATCCAAGATGTTAGACAACATCCAAAGTGTTAAAGTCGTTGTCCGAGTGCAGGAAAACGCTATAAACCTATCGGTCACTTGATGAAGCTTACAGTAAATTTCGTGAAGCATGCTGCCGACATCTGTCTTTCACTTAATGAAGCTTATATTCCATGTTTGGTGTCGTATATATGTAAACTTGCAGAAAAATTAGGATTATAACTGCTTTAGTCATTAGATAGGAATGATAATGTATTAAATTGTTTGAATATAAAAAACATGCCCTATCGAAAAATCTGACGTCGGAAACGACATCGGAAACTGCACCGGAAACGACGTAGGAAATGACATCGGAAACAACGCCGGAAATGACAACGTAACCGACGTCGGAAACAAAATCGGAATTTGGGATCGGAGCGAACGTCGTTTCCGGCTTCGTTTCTGGATTTCCGGCTTCGTTTCCGGATTCGTTTCCGGCTACGCTTCCGATGTGATTTTTTTTTAATATGTACCTATAACTATGGTAGTCGTAGGGGAATATTTCTTGGAATTAAAGATATGTGAATTGATAGCATAAATACATGTTAAAGTCAAGCAAATATTTTATAGGCTTAAAAAACTATTTCCCCACATCAAATTGTTTAAACTGAAAAATATCCTACTGATTAAAAAATATATTTCTTTGACGTAGTCGGAAACGACGCTGGAAACGACGTCGGCTCCGATCCCAAATTCCGATTTTGTTTCCGACGTCGGTTACGTTGACATTTCCGGCGTCGTTTCCGATGTCATTTCCTACGTCGTTTCCGGTGCAGTTTCCGAAGTCGTTTCCGATGTCAGATTTTTCAGTAGGGTGATTGATAAAAGTTACGTTTTCGCTCCAGAAAAACTTTTGAGGTAAGAGAGCTCTGCGTATTGATACTTGAATCTCTTAACATCAGCAGAGAGTAATAGATTTAATATTATAAATATAATATTAAAAAATATTATTAAAATATTAAATATTTTAACTTTCAATATCTGAATGTTATGTATCAACATTATACCGAAAATTCTACAATTTTACAATTCCACAGTTTTGACAATTTTAACTATTCCATTTTGCACAACTTGGATAATTCCTAATCAGGTATGAACACCGATAAAATTGAGATTTTATGATAAAGTTGAGACTAAGAGATCAAATTGATCCCTAGATTTTTGTAATTATGAAACTTTAAGGAAATATTACTTACCTTACTGAAAATTAATTCAACAATTTGAAAAAATTGAAGCAATTCTGGTCCTACAATTAGAAACTATTTTTGTCAAACTAAAAATTTGACCAATTCTTGTTAAAGGAATGTCTGTGGTATTTTTTTCTGTATTTACTAGGATCATTAATTGCGCAAAATACTTATTTATACCAAATAAAAATTTCGACTAGGTATAAATATTAATTTTTTAGGTTTATTTATTTATTCGTTTTTAAGGCTGTACAAGTATAATTTTCCTTACATTTCAAGGACAATTCAAAAATATTATGGAAGATTTCTCATGTTCCAAATCAAAATTTCAGCAGATAAACTTAATTTTCAACCAAATATTTAAATTTAAAAAAAAAACACATTTTCAACAAAAAATGATAATTCCAAATAATTTATGAAGATTTTCGATATATCGAAAAAATATCTAAAAGTTTTTTATTTTTAATTTATTTAAAATTCCTAAATATCTTTTAAACTAAAAAATATTATTTCTAAAACTTCGAATCGTTTGAAATTGAAAAAATTGCTTATGAACCTTTCAGATTCTTTTTGGACAATTTTGGAGATCTTTGGAAATTTTATTTAAAAATTAAATTTTTTAAATAAGAAATCATTTGAAATGTTTTTAGGATTCTTAAGACAATTTTTGTATTAACTTTATTCAAAAATTAAAAAATTAAGGTTTTAAATTTGCTGATAACTTTTTATGTTGGATATTATTTTTAATAATTTCAAAACTTTTAAAATGCAGATTATTTTCTGACACTTTTAGAACTCTTTTGAAATGCTTAATTTAAAAAAATTTAATCTCATATGATTAAGTTTTTAAAATGAAAAAAATAGTTTTTTC
The DNA here is from genome assembly GCA_010014905.2 of Druon quercuslanigerum. NCBI lineage: Eukaryota > Metazoa > Arthropoda > Insecta > Hymenoptera > Cynipidae > Druon > Druon quercuslanigerum. The sequence continues at coordinate 43,976 of JAAAKG020197733.1, read as the reverse complement.
TCTCAAAACCTTTCAAAATTCTTAAAAAGAATCTTGTTATCGAATTTTTGAATAAATTAAATGTTAGAATCTAAATATTGTAAAAAAATCTTTATATGTTAGCTCGTATGCTAGTTATTAGGTCCAAAGTCGAATTTTTTGCATAACAATCTTCATAGCGACATCTATAAATTTTGTTATCTGGAAAAAATAGGGGATCATTTGCTTGCGAAACGAAAAAAAATTCTGAGTCCTGCTTTTTAGGAAATCTCAAAAAAAAAGAATTTCATAAAGCGCTGAAGCGTACAAATATAATTTTACCATTCAATCTACCGTTCTCGCTGCGATGCGATTTACCGAGATTAGGCGATGCTTATCAAATCTCATTATCATGATGGTTTTACGCTCATTTTATGAGTCTTATTCACTGACTCGATCCTATCGAGATGGGCTTGTAATTGTCCATTATCGTTTGTGTTTAAAGTTTTATCGAACGCTGAAATCTATAATAAGATTTTCAACGTGAGGGGAAGTTCTTTAGGTATGATTAATCAATGAATTTGAGCTCTTGTCAAATAGTTCAGTCACGAACTTTATCGCAAAGAAACTTTGGAAACTTGGCATTATTTTTATCTGCTTTTTAAATTTTGAATTAGGGCAAGTCAACCAAATCCGGATTAATCCCAAATGCAGATCCCTATTGTTTTTCTTGTAAATTTATATAATTCTAAACCGAATTTATTGGAATGTTAATAGTTAAACTAAGATGTGAAAATTTAAATATAAATTTGGCAATGTATAGCACTTATATATAAAAACAGAAATTATTTTCATTAAGTTTTTCAACTCTGGTGCTTCTTATTGTGACTGAGTTCGGTGTAAATTTTGTTAATTAATGTATCATCAGCGATGTAATTGGTTCGCAAATTTTGTTTATTATTGTATTGTTCAATGTTATTTTTGAACATCCTCCTTTGATGACTGGACCACAGGTACAAATGCACCTATTAATCACATTGTTTCATTAACCCGATTCACATTTGTTTCCCTTGACTTATAATCAAATTTGAGTAACTATAAATAATTGAGAAAAAAAATTATTAAAAAGTATTACTAGACCGAGTTAAGGTATAAAGACTGCACTATTTCTCAGAAATTTTTTGACTCTCCGAGTGAAAAGGATCGTAAATTGTGCTTATTTGGTCTCTGGCTTATTATAACCAGATTGTTGTAAGCATTTCCACAAAAAAGAAATTACCAAATAATAAGCTATAGCAAGATACGCATGTCGGAGAAAATATTTTATTTATCTAATTACTCTATTTCAATATAAAAAACATTAAGAAAATCTTCTGGTTTTCTGGCTTGAATTTAATCAACCTTCCAGAACATAACGAGTTTGCTTTTAATGTACTCGTATTCGAGTGAAATCGCGAAATTCTATTATTTCGGATAAAGTGTACAATATGAATTATGAAGGCGTGCGCATGATAAATGGGAAATTCACTTAAGGCGAGAAAGCTTGCCATGATAAAAGAAAAAAAGAATTAAATTATTTTTACAAAAGATATGATCTTATAAAATTTTCTTTCCAAAATTTATGTTATTTTACAAAATAATCTTAAAAATCTTAATTTAAATCTAACAGCAGTTTCAGATAATTTCCACAATAATAATAAATTCAATTAAATCTTGGAAGTTCACATAATATGGAAATGAACGTGTCTCGATTTTGTTTAAAATTTCGTTAAAAAATCGTATTTTTTGCTGGAAATTAATTTTTTTACAAGAAGTTGAATAATTCTATTTTTAGTTGAAACAACATCTATTACATTTTTTGTTAGGAATTCATATTTTTGGACTTAATATTTAGCTACATGGTTGAAAGTGAAACTATTTTGTTTAAGATTCATAATTTAATTGAAAATTCATCTCTTTGGGTGAAAATTGAATGGATTTTAGGAAACGGATTCAAGACACGTAATATTTATTTATTGAATTTAAGAATATATAGAATAATAAATTTAAGAATATCTTGTAATAAAATCTGTCAAAGCTTTCTAAATAAAACATATTAAGTCCTTAAAAATGGTACCATTAAGAAATTACTTATTCTTTATTGCAGTCACTTTCACAAATGAAAAAAAACATTGATTTAATTTCGCATATGGATAATAATATTTTTACACCTGTATATATTTACAAGAACTGAAAAAAATTGTTTATAATAAACTCGCAAAATTTTATTCGTATTCTGAGTCGATTGTTTTAAAAATGCGTCATAGTTGAATGGCTCCGTGCTATGGAAACATTATACCTGGCAAAACCTGGAATTCTCAGATCATTTTTTTCGATACTTTGAGTACACGCCCTATGTTTATACATGCGTAACTTCGTTCATTCAAATTGATGGAATTTTCGAATCCTTTTCTAACGAGCTTTTGGCAGCAGTATCTTTACGATTGGTGAGGGTGAATGGATAATGGGGTGGATGTAAATGGACAGGAATGTTTAGGGTGGAATTGAGTGAATGTTTTATAAACCCAAGTGAAGCTTCTTTTGTCTCGTTAAAAAAGCATTTGTTTCAAAAATGCTTTTGGCATGAGTTTCTCAAAAAGAGCTTAAAATTTTCGATAGAAAAAGTGTTACTTAATTATTTATTTAAATGACATAGAATCGTTGAAAATGCGTTTCTGATCATTTATTATTATTCATTTAAGGTTTGAACTTGTAAAATCGTCGAATCATTTGCCATATTTTCTTGAGAAAATTGTATTTTTTTCTCAGTTTAATATTGCCGGTGTTAGTCATCAGATGTTATTTCCTCTTCTAGCACTGTGAGTACTGATATTTTATTTCAGTTCGGTAGGCTACTGTTGCTACCTCTGAAGGTTTCCTACCGAAGGAAAAGAAAAGGAGTGAAAGAGAAAGATCATGGAGCAGATAAGGGAGGAAGTTAACGAGTTCGATACTGTTGAAGAAGGAGCAGGTTATACGGAAGTAACGAATGGAGACACTATTGGAATTTCAGGAAAGCAGCATTAATGTTGCATAAAGAGAGAATGTCAAGCGAAATTGACGTCAATTGTACCCTGTATAAAGAAGAAATGAAATTACGTATACCCCTATCTACAAATTCAACAATGTAACTGTTGATTTTGTTAAAGGCCTCTAAATTTTATTCATTGAGCTTAAAGACAACTACTGCACACAGCATTAATTTCATCTTATAATCAACACAAAATCGATGAAACGTGAGCGATTTTTTATCTTTATAAAAGCTGGTTCTAAACACTGTGCTATTGATTTTCGATAGCCACGTTGCAACATTAATTATTAGGAATTCGGTGACACTCATGGCATGTCGTTGGGGGACCCTAATCGAGAATAACTTGGCTCGATAGACTGATAGGTAAATCAAATTTACCTGCACCCAATCCATAAAGCTTTGCTTGGCCGCAAACGTTTATTGTTTGGTATAATATAGTACGATATTGTAAACTGAACAGAAAAAATTTCTTGAAATGGACAAGCGAATATAGAATATATTTTTCAGAAATCTGTTCGCTTAGTTTGCGTAATTGTTTAGTTACTTTGTATACACTCTTCTCGCAGAATCGTAGACCTTAGTAATAGTTACAAACTTCCAAAGTCCGAGAATTTATTATTTTTGACAGATTGCGTAGACTTTTATTATCTTATAATCAGGGAAAAATTTAGCTAATATATATATATATATATATAAACTTACAGAAGTCAATTTTTCGCCTGGTATCGAGAAAATGAATACCCCTGAATTCGGTATAATTCATTCGGACGTCAAGTTTGTTGTTTTCTTCGCATTTCTTGATATGTCAATTTAAGAACTACCTACAATCCTAATGCCTATCAAATATTATTACGTGGCCATAAACTCTATTTAACATTACATTGGTGGAAATTTTAGGTTGTAAATCTCTTTACAATGATGTTCAGGTGCTGCTCTGATCATTTCTTTGGACATCTATTCTTGATATCGCTCATCTGGCTATACCTATAATGTTCATCGACTATATGATATCCCTAGTATAAGGAAAATGGCTAACTAAGTCCAAAGATATTCAGTTTGGCGGATTCAGTAATCTTTTTTCGTTCTTGGTTCATTCCACAGCTCAGCTTTTTTTTGTGCAGCATTGTGAATACATTTCCCTGCTTAGCTTTTCACGTCGGTTAGGTGTTTTTATAGCATCGGGGAAATAGCAGACTATCCTGTTCGCCACCTGCTGTCCAGCCTTAACAACTCTGCGGAACTTTTACAGTCCATTTGTTTCGCGTAACAGCAGCTCATAAGTCGTAATTACTGTTTTCTGCTTCTTCGGCACATGTGACGTGTTCTTCTTTCCAAATGAACGAAACATTTTCTGTTAAAACTGTTTCCTGATTAAGATGACAAGCCATGTTTCTTGCACAGCAAAACTGAAAAATAAAAGTTGATGTTCATTTGACTTTCTTCGCACAAATAAAATATTTGTATACGCCCAGTGCTGCATACAAGTTTAAGGATCCCTTTTTGGGTACCACGGTTTCTAATGATAACCTGCCGGGTACATATAAGAACAAAAACTCAAAATATTATTAAGAAATATGAACTTGAGTTTCAAACAGAATAATGAAGATCAAGACTCGGAGAATAACCCACGCTATTCTTCTTTGAATGTGAGAAAAATTAAAAGGAGGAACGGAAACGTAACATCCGTTGCACATTGCTTTCCATATTCGTCAGCGGATACTAACGATCAGGCTTTGATGGGCAATCAAAAACGTCGTAAGTCTGCCAAATCGAGATCCTTACAGTGTGTGAACGACTACTGTAATATTTTTTTCATCCAGGCTCATTTTTTTCACTGAATGCCCTATTCGGAATCAGTGTAAGTTTTAAAAGGCGATAGTATTTACTCTCGAGAAGACCATGATATGCAGGATATGCAGGATATGCAGGAAATTCAAGGAATCTTACTCGTAGGTTGCATTAGGGAGTGATTTATACAGGCAACCGCACACGAGAGTGTTGAGTTTCGCTAAACCAGTTTAACGACGAGGAAGTAAAGCTCGCGTTGCCAACACTAATTCACCGGAAACTTTATTTTTTGACTTTTAGAAGATAATAAAAACTGGGGTTTTCTTACTTTTTTTAATCAGCCCTTGTTAAATTATTTAATTCAACACGTATGTCTGGAGATGTGACACCTCCCCCTGCAGTTCGAATAACTCAGTTTCCGGCCCACACTCTTCCAACAGATTTAGTATTTACTGATGTGTATACAATTCTAATTAAACCATGGTATATTTAACGCTAGTGCATGTCTAAATGTTTATGAAAGCAGTTTATAAAATTATGATACAGTTGTCCAAACTTCACATTTTTTTCCTAATCAAATTTTTTAAAGAATTTCTTTTTTCCTCCTTTCAAAAAAATTGTCCCTTTTCGCATTTTACGCTTACATTCGAACTGAATTAATACTAAAAGGAAATCCAATCACTTTTGGTTCACTCTTCATTATTTTTAATTGAAAAGCCTCCTTATTATATTTTTGGTTCATTTCTCATCGCTTTTAGTGAAAAATTCTATTATTTTGTTGAAAATTTAATTAATTCGTTAGAAATCAAATAATAGTAATCTTTTTTGGTCGAAAATTCAAAGACTTGGCTAAAAGTTAAACTACTTCATTAAATATTAATTTTTTTTGGTTGAAAACTTAATTATTTTGTCGAAGAATTTTTTTTTTGCGTTCAAAATTATTTTTCTGAACTAAATATTTAACCATCCTATTTTTTGCTTAAAATTAATTCATGTTGGTTAAAATTGCAACTATTGTATTTCTTGTTCTTTTTTGGTTGAAAATCCAACTACTTAGTTGCAAGTTCTACCACTTTGTTAAAAATTATTTTTATTTTCGAAAATTTGATGTTTTTTTCACTGAAAAGTAATTTTTTACCAGGAATTTAACCACGCCATTTTTAATTGAAAATGATTCGGTTTTAGTTGAAAATCGAACTATTACGTTTTTGTTTGAGATTTGGTATTTTTAGTTGAAAATTCAACTATCTTCGAAAAATGCGTATTTTTGAATTGAAAATTATACGAATGATTTGAAATGCAATTATTGTTAGCTAAGAATTTTTTGTATATTTGACCATTTGGTGGAAAATTTGTCTATGTGGGTTGAAAATTTAAGAATTTCGGTAAAAATTCAACTATTTTTTGAAAAATTCAATTATTGTGATGAAACGTTAACTATTTGGTTGAAAATTGATCTTTCTTGGTTGAAAATGCAACTGTTTTGAAAGAATTTTTGGCTGTAAAGTCTGATTGTTGTCAGGAAAAGTGTTAAAGATGATTTTAGAAACAAACCTTTTATGGAATTAACATTATCGATGTGTTACGGTTAAGGTTGTTTTTATAACTGCGAAAAAATTTATAACGATCGGGGAAAATGAAGAATCAGACAGGGAAAATTCATGGAATGTTTAAATTGAGATGATGTAGCAACTCTGTTTCTCTAACCTGTTGCATAAATTCTAATCACGATTGAAGAGCGTTCTCAAAGAGATTCTTAAATATTTAGTAGCAATTATCCACTCGTTTTAATGGAAATTTCAGTTAGATTGGTAGATTGCTCCAAACAGTGTTTCTCCCAATTGGCTAGATTCTCCAGTGTACAGTTTTAGTGTAATGTCGTTTGTAATACTTGGATAAATTTTCCCCTATATATTATTTGAATAATTTTCATCACGAGTTAGAATTACGATCCAATCAATACTCTTGAATTTCTGTAATGAAATTACAATTGGTTATGTATTCACGAAATGTTGCGCAAGCTTTAATTTAATTTGGAAATCACTCATTCTGGAAAGCATTGATTGACTAAACAAGATTCGTACATCGAAATGCGACTCTGTTTACATCGAAACTTAGAAGCACTACGCGGATCATCGCTAATTAAACATTCCGGTGCATTCATGGTTCAAATGCATTGAAAAGACTCATTTACCTTCTATTAAGTGCTGCTCAATTCAAATTATCGTATTTGTTGCTGCTATTGAGGCGTTTCCTTGAATTAATCCTGATTTAAATTACATGTACATCTTAACAAACGAACTATTGTGTACTCTATTTTAGTATAAAATTCCAAGCAAATAAAGTACTTCTGAAGAAGTAAAAAAAAAACTTAGAAACGTCGTTTCGTACGTTCATTTTTTTTGTTCAACTGCATGCAAGTTTTTCCACTGCACATTCATTATCACAAGATACTCTTTTCTCTTCGAACAAAGGAAAAAGCACAACACTTTTGCTCTTTCTCTTCATAGGAAATTCTGAAAATATTTTTCCTCTCGACCAAACATTGTATACAGTTTGCGAACCAATGTTTGAAAAATCTTGTTCATTTGTTTTTTGAACGTACCATATTGCTTATTTAAAAAAAGTTAAATCAGGGTGGCGTCAGGCCAGGAAAAACCTGTCAATCAAAAAATGTAAGGAAAGACAGGAAAATATCAGGGATATTGAAAAAAATCTCGCAAAAGTCATGGAATTTCTATGAGATGCAATTTATATCACTGTCATGTATAATAAATGTGAAATTATTTGATTCCGTTTACAAAATATTTTATGTTACAAATGTTACCGGATTAAGATTCTTGCTTATTTTACATTAAAAATCACGGAAAATTCCAAATTGTTTAGGGAAAAATTAGGGAATTTTGAAAGTAAACTTTTACGGCGACTCTGATGTAATATGTGTATTCATCTTGTTACTCATTTATGAGGTTGCTGTTGAAAATTGTTCTTTTTTGATTGAGGATTCTTCTCTTTTATTGCGATTTTTTAAAATGAATTTAACTGTTTTTGATTTAAAACAAAACAATTTTTGGACTGAAATATCAACTATAATAAAATAAAAACCGCCATTTCATATGCAGCATCCTAGTAATTGCCTTTTTCCTATTTTTTGCAGTTACTTCCTTCTGATGATTACAGCTTTAAACACTTTTATGCTTTGTTTTAAAATTTAACTGTTTTGACGAGTGTTCGTCTTTTTAGGTTGAACAATTAACTTTTTTGGTAGAAACTTAACTTTGTTTGAAAATCCATATTTTGGTGTTGATAATACAACTGAAATCTTTCTCGGTTAAACAATTCACTACTTTGTTGAAAATTCTTTCTTCTTGGATAAGCTCAACTATTTTCTAATTTTAAATTTAATTCTTTTTTGCTTGAAATAGCCTGCTATTAAATTATTTGTTAAAAAATAATCTTTTTTAGCTGAATATCCAACTACTTGCCTTAAAGTTGAACCACTTTATTGAAAATTCATAATTTTTGTAAAAGATTCATGAAAATTAATCTTTTTTGTTGAAGATTCATCTACTTGGGTAAAAAGTTAAACTTCTTTGTTGAAAATTTATTTTTTGGTTGAAAATTTCACTTATTTATTAAAAATACTTATTTAAAACAATTTTTAAAAAATAAAAAATTAACCTTTTTATTTTTGGTTGAAAATTGATCCTTCTTATTGAAAATTAAAATATTTATTTGTAATTTTATGTATTTTATTGAAAATTTGCCTTATTTTGCAGAAAGTAAATCTTCTTGGAAGGAAATTTATATTTTTTGTTTTAGAACTTATCCCTTTTTGTAGAAATGTAATTTTTTTCGTTAAAAATAAAACTATTACACTTTTTGTTAAGAATTCTGGTTTTTAGGCTGATAATTTAACCATTTTGTTGAAAATTTATTTATTTTGTTGAAAATTCATCTTTTGGTAGAAAATTTGTCTTTTTTGGTTGAAAATTCATCTTTTATGGTTGCAATGTAAATTATTTTTATTAAAAAAACCTATTATCATATTCTGAACTTAGAATTGATCTTTTTTCGTTAAAAAATTTACTGTTGGTCATATTTTCGCGAAAATAAATAAAAAAAACTTTAATTTTTAGATTTTAATCTGAAATTGTTTTATTTCTTTTATAATAGTTTTCACGTTAAAAATATTACAAGAGTAAAATACTGGTATTTAAAAATCTATGTTCAGCGAAGCCAGGCGGAAAATGAACCACTGACAAATGAAAAATCAAAGAAAGACAGAGAATCTTGAAAATTAAATTCCTCCGCCTATTTGGTAAAACACAATGCGTTTTAACTCCTGCAAGTCTTCTTTTAGTGATATTTTATAGGACATTTGGGGAATAATAGGGAATAATGGATAATAATGAGGAACAAGAGGAGTCATTTGTTTAGCCAGGTTATGGTATATGCAGAAGGGTCGAATCCTCAATTTTCTCGTCGTTGAACAATTTAACATTTAATTTCGGGTGTAGCCCAAAGAGTATGGAACAAAAACTAGGGGTGGACTGCTTAAGATGTAGATTGCGTGCTTCTCGGAGGTTCGAACTGCAAACAGTATTCTCCCCTTGTCCCGCTTTGCCCCGGTCTGTGAATTCTGTGTGAAGAAACTGCCAGTCTGCTGCTTCTACCACCCTTTAGGGAATCCTTTGTGTCACCTAAGAAGAGTATGCAGGCGAATTTTCACACCTTAAACCGGGTCAACCATTTTACTTAAGCTTCGGAAGGAAAGGTATCGATTCTCCTTCTGGAAAGAATGATGCAATTTTGTAGGAAAAAAAAAGAAAAAGAATAAAATAAGGTTGACACTTGTATCCCGATGCTGCTTTGCCAACTGATGCGTTTCTTACTAGAAATAAATTGGATCGAAACCTTTTCTTATGACTTTCCTGCCTCTTTAGCGAACTTTTGCTTTATTCCTTTATACGACTCTTGCCGGAAGTTTAGTTAAATTCTGGCATATAGAATTTGAGATATTCAATAAAGAACTCTTGAAAGTAAGGCAATTTATCAAGAGTCAAATGAGCTGGGCATAAAACATGTTTTATTGGAGGAGCAAACTTGCTTTTGAAAGAAAGGTACTTGAATTCTCAACTTGCCGGGTTTAAAAGGTTATTCGTAGTAATGAAAAAATAGTTCGTTTAATTCAGGGGTCGCAGGCCAGGGAAAACCTGGAAATCAGGGAAAAATCATGAATTTTGAAACAAAAAAGTTTCAAGAGTCAGGGAACTATAAGAGTTTCAATAACTCTCAAGGATAATAAATTAAACATTTTGTTTTTTAAAATTAGGAATGGTTTTATTTCAATTATAAAATATGCAAAGTTAAAATATTGCAAGGTTAAGATTTTTGTTCTTAAATATTAATGACCAGGAAAAATCAAAAATCAACATAATATATAATTAATATCATATTCTTGTTAGTAATTTATTTGTCATGTATTCCTATTTTAATTTCTGTTTTGCAGTTAATTCCCTTTGATGATTATAGTTTAGATAGAACTTTTATTATTTTTATGAAAATACAACAATTTTGTTAAAGTCATCCTCTTATCCTTAATTCGCTTTTTTGTTTAAAAAATTCATCTGTTTTAGTAGAAATTTAATCTTTTTGTATAAAAATGTAACTGATTAGTTAAAATTTAATCTTCTTTGGTTAAGGATTAAACTATTTTGTGAAAAATTCATTCTTTTTGATTAACCCTTAAATGGCACACCTCAAAATAATTACATTACTAGCACAAGGGGTGTTAGAAACTGTACTGCACATTTTGTAACCAAAATTTTATAGGATATAGCTCAAGATGTCTTTTTTATAGTCCAACTGGTTTTATAACCATTTTTTAAATATAAGATAATGAACAAAATGTTTGAAAAAAACCCGGAAAAAATAAGTTTTTTTACATAAAAATTCATAACTCGCGTAATTTTTAATATTTTTAGCTAAAAATTATTTGACATACTCTTGAAATACTATGATTTCAAAAAAAAGTTACTACAATATTGTACCTTCCAAAAAAGATATTTATTTTCAGATATAAACAAGTAATTTTTTGTACTTTAATTCCATTAAAGTATATAAAAGTGATTAATACAAATGTTTAACAATCTTATTAAATTGAAACATTATTCATCGATGTAGGCACATGTGATGCAGAGACCTGAGTGGTGATCATTACACGTAGGCCGATTGCTAACAAAGTTTCGTTTAGTGTGCGTGGCCATCGATTATAAGCCATCTATAAATGTAAAAAATACTAAAATTGAAAAAATTGTTTTTACATTAAATAGTATACTTACATTAAGAATAAGTCAAAAATAGACAATTTAAAAGGCAAAAATTTTACTTCATAGACACTTTTTCACACACTACTGGCACAAGGGGTGTTCAACACCCCACGCTGTTGACAGGTCAACTTTGGACGGCTGGCGATCGAACACTAATGCCATTTTGTTGTACCGTTTTGTCTTGAAAATTGATCTTTTTTAGCTTAAAATTCATTTTAACTAATCTTCTTTATTTACAATTTCCTTTACAATTTTTTCCATTATGGTTAAAAATGCATTTTTATGGTTAAAATTAACTTTATCGTTGATAAGTTATGTTTTTGGGTAGAAAATTTAACTGCGCTTTATAGAAAATATATCGTTTGGCTTTAAAATTCCTGTACTTTTGTGAAAATTAGTCTTTTTGGTGAAAATTAATATTCTGGTTAAAAATTCGTTCTTATGGTTTTAAGATTTTCAATGAAGATTTCAGTTATTTTTCTCGAAATTAATATTTTTGCAAAAAAATTCAACTGCTTTTTTTTTTAATTGTCTATTATGGGGAAAATTCGTCCTTTTGGATTAAACATCCATTTTTTTCGTTAAAAATTGAACTGTCTTCTAAAAATTTTAATTATTTGGTTAAAAATTGAATAATTTGGTTAGAAATTTAACTAGTTTATTGAAAATTTTATGATTTTGTTGACAATTTTATTATTTTGTTGAAAATAAAAATATTTTGTTAAAAAGACGCTTTTTTGGTCGAAAATTTAACTGTTTTTTTAATGTTAAAAATGTTTCAAAATTAAAATGCTGGTCCGCTAATACTAAAGGAAAATGAAAAATTGATAATAAATATTATTATAACTACTTTAATCCTACGTATATTATTTAATTTAACAGTGCCTGTAGTTTATAGACTCAATCATAAGTCTCTAGCTTTTTAATGAAGTGTAATTTTGTCTGGACCGGATGTCTGAGTCATCAGCTTTACCTTCGGAGTTCGTAGACTGTTCGCGCCAGGTGTCTGGCAGAATAAAAGTTTTCAGGGAACGAAAGAGGTATATGGAATCCAAGTTTTGCTCCTAGGGTCTGTAATTCGTACGCGCCAGCATATTTCACCCACAAGTAAAACGAATCTAGAAATCCTTTCTCTCTCCAATTCTCTCGGACTTTGCTTGGGCACTATTACTACCGAGATATCGGTTCTGCTTGAGAACGAAAATTGCTTCGCAACTCGGGTCTTATTCTCTACAGCAATCTATCGAGTTGTACGCTACGAATGACTGAGCTTGGCATAAATTTCATTAAGGAACAGATGTAGGAATTGTTACTGACATCTGCATCAAACTCGCGTTAATTTTTTTCCTTTTGCATTGTTTTTTCATTTTAGGTCTTATTTTGTTGGCATAGCTATAAAGTTTAAAAATTGAGGTACACTGAATTTCAAATGTTGAAACCGGGAATTAGCCTGGAATTTTGGGCGATACACGACTTGTCCTCATACCCGTTTCAGGACGAGATCCTAGGCACAGTTTGGCGTTTGTGCTCTCTCCGTGTTGCTGGGAGTGGGGGGACTGCATTTTGTCATCACGAAGGGTCAGCAAGAGCTGGACCGGACGCACGATCACGTCCTGAAGCAGATGTGAGGATGAGTCGTGGACTGCCCAAAATTTTGAGCACCAGGAAAAAACCGGCAATTTGGTTGAAACCCGGGAATTTTTCAAATTTATTTTTGACTTTTGAAACAAATGTCATTTCCCTCTTCAAAAAAAATTATGTTTGGAAGTTTGCTCAGCGCTGCCAGCCACCTCTGTTAAAGTATCGAAGATAATTTTATATTTAAGATCTTTAATTTAATGTTTCATTCAAAAATTAGTCTTAATTTTCTACTATATACTTAAGCATGCAAAGTTTAATAAGAGAAACCGACTTTTTTATTAAAACTTTTAACTTAACAGTCTATACTATCACATGTTTGGTTCAGAATTTATCTCTTTTCGTCGAAAATCTAACTGCCTTATTGAAAATTCTTCTTTTTGGATAGGAAATTGGTTCTGTTGTATCAAAAATTCATCTTTAATTAGAAAATTTGTTTCTGGTTTGTTTGAGATTAACTGTTTTTAATTTAATTCGTCTATTTGCTTTGAAAATTCATCTTTTGGTAGAAGAGTCATTTATTGCTTTTGGAAATTCATATTCATCTTTTTTAATTTAAAATTTACCTATTTGTTTGTAAGTGCAACGATTTTTGGTTGGTTTTTAATTTTTTTCCTTTGAAAATTCGACCATTTAATTAAGGATTAATCTTCGTAGATGGAAAATTTAGTTATTTACCTTAAAATTATACAATTTTATTAAAAACTCATCATTTTTATTGAAAATCCATCTGTTTTGGTAGGAAATTAATTTTTTGTTTGGCGATTTAACTATATGGTTGAAAACTCACCTTTTTAGGTTTATAAGTCAAATTTATTCTGAAATATTCGACTGCTTAGCTAAAAAACTCAATATATGTTGAAAATTCTCCTTTTTTGGTTGAAAATTCCCCTACATTGTTGAAAATGCAATATATTTTGTCTTGAATTCTTAGAAATGCTACCTACATTAATATTATTTAAAATAATTAATTCTTCTATTATTCCCTTGTTTTATTGTATTGAAACATATATATTATAAATGTATGAATTTAAAAAAAATTTGATTGGCCACCATGAAATGTTTACAAATAGAATAATTAATTGTAATGATACTTAAACCTTTAAATGATATTAATTAGTATGTTTTTTTTGTTTACAGGTAAGGTTCAGACCATGTCGAAAGTGTTTAATTCTGATGCATTTTTTGTAAGTAGAATACAACTTTAAGTAGAAAAAACCAGTACGAGGTACTTAAATCTTTCCGATCAATCGTCGAGGCATATTGTGTATAAATTCATGAAACATTTTTAATTACACAGTGAATATTTTTTAAAATATTATACAAATTATAAGAGCTGAAAACTGTGTTGTATTCAAAACGCAACCACGACCGTAATTGCTACCAACTATCATAGACAAAAGAACTACGAATAAATTAATTTCGCTTTATTGGCTGTTTGGTTGGTGTCACCTATTTATTTCTGCTTGCAACCTAAAACCAGACAAATTACTCTCATATCAATAGCAATATTGTCAACAATCATCTGTTACCGAATGACACTTCAAAGAACACACGTAAAATACATATTTATTTGTTATTTATATTTATTTAAGTTTATCTGTAATTGTTTTTGATAAAAATCAGGAGAATTAATCATGCGAGAATTTGAAGCTAAGTGTTTCAATAATCGAAGGAACTAGTGAAAAATATTGAAAGAAATTTAATTCCATAAAAAATGATAATCCGTCAGTGGATACCATTTTTATCGCTACGTCAACAGCAATTTTTTCAATTTTTAAATTCAATAATAATAATAATCAATTGTTGAAAAGGCTGATTATAAAACTTGCTTTTAATATTGTTACAGATAAAAAATACCTCGAAAAATACTACCGAAGTTTTACATTCAAAACCAATCTGTTTTTTCCATTATTCAGTTCGTACTGGTGTCGATCTCGTATAGGTTTTTCCGACAGCACCATAATCACAACGAAGGTTCAGAACTAAACGAATCAGAATTTAAATTTAAAACCTTGGAAATTTACAGCAATCAAAAATTTCTTTTAAAATATAACTGCATGGTTTTTGTAAACTCTGTCCTTAGAATGAATCTATCAGCCATGAGTACAGAGAAACGATGATTTTTATACCAAAACGTATTATCACTCAGGATTTACTATTGTCTGTTTTTTTTTTGAATACGTGGTACAAATCGCGAATGCATCTCGATTTACAGTCACATGATTCCTATTCACGAATCTATATATATATGCATATTGCACAGGTACACTGCCTTTATAGAAAGTGTTTGCAGAGATGTTTTCTGGCTTTGTTCACTTTCGAACCTTTCTTTTATGCTGTACCAATTGTGTTGGTACGTTCCATAAAAGCAAGCCCCAGATCCGTGAAAATTTACCAGAGTCCAAGGCATTGTTTTATCAATTCAACGGCATGGTATTTAAGCCATAACTTATGATTTTCACCTCTGTGATTTAGTTTTTACTGGTAGCATTTCCAAGGATTTGTATAATTTTAAATAACTCAACAAAATTGCATACTGTTAAAAGAATTTGTTAGAATTTCGGAAGATTTGGAAGGATTTTATGGGATCTTTACGGTTTGAAGATATTTAAAAATATTCCAAGGGATTTTGAACGACTTCACAAGATTTTCGAGGATTTCAATTATTTTAAGGGATTTTAAAAGCTTTCAATGTATTTTAATACATTTTCCAGAGTTTCAGATAATATAATCAGATTTTACGTTTTTTCATTAGATTAAATAGTCATTTAATGGATTCCAAAAATTTCACAAGAATTGAGGAAATTTTAAAAGATACAAACAAATTTGCAATTGATTTACGTAGTTTGTAGGTATTTACAAGAAATTTAAAGGTTTGAAGATATTTTTTCAAATCCCAAGAAATTATTAAGAACTTTAAAAATTTTCATGGGATGGTAAAAACTTTTAAAGGATTTCAAATATTGTACGGTATTCTGAAAGATTTCAAGGAATTTTAAAAAGCTTTTAAAAGTTTCAAGGAATTTCAAAGGATTCGAAATATTTTAGGGAATTTGAAGAGATTTCAAAGGATTCAAAATATTTTAGGGCATTTCAAAAGTCTCGAAGGCATGTTCAACAGTTTAAAAATGTTTAAGGGATTTTAAAAGCTTTCTGACTTTCAATGCTTTTAATAGATTTCCAAAGCTCTGAATGTATTTTAATCAATTTTCTAGGATTATTAGGAAATATAATCAATTATAATAGAACTTCACCTGATATTATTTGACGAGATTTTCAAATATTTGTTGCTATTCTGTTGAATTCGTTTGTAATTCACCCTAAATTCCTAATAATTTATCCTGAGCTCTTTATACTAGTTGCATTTTTTTAATCCAATAGATTAATTTTTTGTAAAGATTTGTTTAATTTACCTTAGAGTCTTTTAAATAATGTTGAATTTTTCCCCTTTAATTTTTACGAATTTCATCGAATGTTTCTCATTTTCCTGAAATTCCTCTGAATTCGCTCTAATTTGACTGAAATCAGTTACACTTTTTGGACTTCTGGAATTCTTTTTAATCCATTTGAATTCTGTTGAATTTAGCCTAAATTTTTTAAAGCTTCGTGAGTCAGATTAAATCAGCGGATTGTTTAAAAAAATTTTTAAATCAAAAGAACATTAGTCATATTATTAATGCACATCAGGCACTGTTTTACACTTTTTGGGTACAAATTAGTCAGTGTCCAGAGAATAATAAATTAAAAATTGAAAAATTAAAATTGTATTATTCCTGGTATAAAAGATTGTATATTAAAAATATTACAAGATTACAATTTTGTTGTCGAAATATTAGTTGTGACGTAAAATGGAAAAATAGTCAGCGAAAAATCAGGAAATTTGAAAAACGAGGTTATGCAGCCACCCTGAAAATAATTGCAATGATTGCAAACATATTTTGAACGGAATTTTTAATATACATGTTGGTAAAGAGGTCTGCGATTTAAATTATGCAAATTTTTTTTGTCATCTAGAGTGAAGAATTTTACAAATTTGCGTAATACTGTTAAAACGTAAAAAAAATAGAAGTATTTATTGTGAAATTCGTGTTTGATCAGCTGTCGGTCTGATTCCGCAGAGACTGGGGGTAGTGATAACGATTTCAATTTGTCGAAGTTGATAGCAGAATATAGTTATAGAGAGATGCACCAGGCATGTAGCCACAGGTGTATATGTGTCGTTATTTGGATCAGTTTTGCGATACGAAATGTATGATTTTTTCAACGGTTTGCCTTTGGCACATTCCCACTCGCATCAACGCGGAGATTATCGGCATTCCGATTATCGTCTACCCAAGCTTCTATTTCAATTTGGTGTCTTTAACATCTAAACAAATGCTGCGATCTTACCTAAAAAACTCTAAATTTCAATCAGTCAAAAATTGGTCTCTGAATTCAATCAGTAAGAATTTTGATTCGCAGTGCTATTTCAATGATTCAAATATCTAGAAATGGGTCACTGATTGTATTCAGTAAGGATTTTCGTTTAAAATCAGTGAAATTAAACTGATTTAGATTTAAAAAGTATTTTTAAGGTATTTCTTTGTTTTCTTCATTTTTTTATTGTCTCACCCTTTTCACCCTGTTTTGAAAAAGCTTTCTCTTTTTTTGAGTTAATAAAACTATTAATTATTTTATTGAAAACTTTACACTTTTTTGTTAATAATTCATATTTTCGGGTTGCAAAATCAACTGCTTTACAGAAAATTCGTCTTTTGGCTACAAACTGTAGCATATTATAAGAAATTACCTTTGGTTCTTGAGTAGAAAATCTTTATTTGTTGAAAATTCGTCTTTGTGGTTGGAAAATTCATAATTTTAGTTGAAAATATATGTTTTTTGTTGAAAGTTTTTCTATTTAATAGAAAATTAAGCCTCCAGGCTAAAAATTAGTTTTTGTTTTGTTTTAAAATTCATCTATTTTGGTAAAAATTTCATATTTTTTCTTTAAAATATCAAACATTAAATTTTTTATTAAGAATTCTTTTGTGTAGGTTGATTTTTTAAATAAATTTTTTATCTAAAAAATCTTCGTTACGTGCAAATTTATCTTTATAATTTAAAAATCCTTAAAAGATAATTTTTGTTTTGTTTTAAAAATAATCCCTTTTGGTAGAAATTTCATATTTCTCTAATTGAAATATGAACTATTACATTTTTATTGAGAATTTATCATCGTAGGCTGAGTTGTTTTTGTTCAGACACATTTTTTCTGGACTGAAAAATCTTTTTTAGTTGCAAATTTATCCTTCTTGATGAGAAGTGCATACCTTTGGCTTAAAAATGAAACTGTTTTGTTGAAAATGTATGCTTTAGTTTCGGATTCAACTGTTTTATTAAAAATTCTTATTTTGTGGTAAAATGCATCTGTGTTTGATAAAAATTGTAATCTTTAATATGGAAGTATCAAATATTACATTTTTCGTTGATAATTTACTTTTATTGGTTAAAAATGCAACTACCTGCTTGAAAATTGACCTGCTTCTTTGAAAGTTGGACTACTTTGTAAAAAATTCATTTTTGGTTCAAAAATCATCTGGATTGAAAATTCTTCCTTTTTTGTTTGTTTAAAATAGACTTTTAAACTGAAAAAAAATTAATTTTGTTTTTAATAATAGATTCAATGCTTTTACGATGACTCATTTTCATAAAAAGAGATATTTCGGATTTCAATCGTGTACAAAAATACGAATTTTGCCGACGTTTGGTGAACATTGCCGTTCACTTCTTCAGGGCTAACCGGAAACTGAGGTATCAGGTTATGTTATTCTTATGTACACTCTATACGATGCCTGTGATTCTTCTTTTTGTTGTCATATTGACTTAACAAATTTCACTATTTGTTTTTGAAAATTTAACAACTCGGTTGAAATCCCATTTTTCTTGATTGAAAATTAACGTTTTTACTGAAAATTAATCATTTCGGATATGAAATTATAAGGTTTTTTTATAGTATTTGGCATTTCAGCTTGAACATTCAAGAACGTTGAAGGATTGAAATTTGCACTATTGTGTTGAAAATAAAATATATTTTTACTTGAAAAATCAGGATTATGGTGCCTACATTAATTTCATTAAAATGAAATTATTCCCCTATTTTCGTGAAAAATCTCGTCATTTCCTCTCTTTTGTGATCATTTTAGTCTGCAAAGTCTGTCTTTATCCGAATCATTTATATCCCATTCTTCATATCTTGTTATTTTATCGCGTGTATTAGATGTGTCAAGTTTCATGAAAAGTGGGCGGATTTGATTAAAATTCCGTCAATTTTTTCGCTGTCGGAAAGCTTCTAAATGTAGAAAGACGGGTGGAAATTGCTTTAGATCCGGCTCACGTAAGTAGGTGTTATACGAATCTTCGTCGCCACGTCCTTTCCATATAAGCGATGCTATTCTCGCATGCCATTTTTGGCAACCGTTACTTTTCTTCGCTATACGTGTAATCGCACGTGCACCTGATGTCCCTACACCACGAAAACGATCCGCGTTTCTACCCTGTCGAGCCAGTCTCATGACTTTTGCTTTATCTCTTTTCCAATCCCATCAGTTATACTCTATATACTCTATAATAAAAAACTATTTTTTTAATACTCTTATTACTATACGGAATTTAAATTACTCAACTACTGTTATTACCACACAAAATAAAAAAGGGACCTGACAATGAAAGTGACAAAGAGCGTGTTCAAAGACGAAGCAAAAAGTGCGAAATGACAAAGGAAAAAAAATACTATAACAAACGAGAACCCGATCACTAACCTCCTGCAATTTCATCTCCAAATTCAAAAATTGTTTTTTTAAGTTTTTACAATTTCTTAGAGAATAAGTGGAAATCAGGGAAATGTATTATTGATTGGTCAGCGTCACATGACCCATTTTCCGGTGTTTTTTCCACCGTCCCCCCACCCACCATACGTCCCCTGTCCTGATTTTTCTTCTAGTTTTTCGCCATTGTGTGGCACTAGGTTAATTTTTCTACCCCCTCAATAAACCACATGGTTAATTGACATAAAATATCTTGTGTTAATAAATGTTACAAGATTAAGATTATGATCTTTGAATATTTATGTTCAGGGAAAGATTAGGGAATTTCGAAAAAAAATTTTGCGGTCACCCTCATGTATCCTTTTTGAAAGCTCACATTTTGGGATTGAGAATTAGTCAAAACACTCTTGATTAAAACATTCAGCTTTTTTTAAATTCGTTTTTATTTTGTTTAAATATTTATCTGTGTCACTAGAAATGTTATAGTTTTTTAAAATAAAAATTCAACTTTTTGATTGAAAACTAATATTTTTTGGGTCTATTTCAGTTGAAGAGTCATCTATCTCTTTGGTTGAAAGTGAATCTATTTTATTGAAAAATGATCTTTGTGATTAAAAAATCAACTACTTGGGTTACAGTTCATTTACTTTTGTAAACATTAATTTTTTGGCTTGAAGTTTCATCTCTTTGTTTGAAAAAATAACTATTTTGTTGAAAATTACTTTTTTTCTGTTTAAAATTAGTTTTTGTAAAGTTAAAATACAACTTTGTTATTTTTTGTAGAAAATTGAATTTTTTGTGTAAAACAGATCTTGGTTTGGTGAACTCTTTTGTTTAAACTTGAAATATAACTTTATTTTTGAAAATTGATACTTTTCGATAGAAAATTAAACTTCTTTTACAGAAAAATCGTCATTTGGCTTGAAAGTTCAACAATTTTGATATACTTTTTTCTTGCTGGCCTGAAAAATCATTATTTGTTGGAAATTTGTCTTTGTGGTAAGAAAATTCATAATTTTAGTTGAAATTTATCTCTTTGATTGAAAATTTTTACTTCTTTATTGAATATTCTTTTTTTTAATGAATTTTTTTACTAAACATTTATTTTTCCCCATTTTGCATGAAAATGTTCTTTTTTTATTTGGAAACTGTACTATTTGTAATATAAACTATTAGAATTTTCGTTAAGCATTTATTTGTTTGTTGAGAATGCAAATGTCTTCTAAAAAATTCGTTTTTGGGTAATTCATCATTTATGGTTCAAAAGTTATCTTCTTCGTTAAAAATTCTAAAATTTTAATCTGAAATTATTTTGATAGTCGAATTTTAAACATGAAGTTTTTAGGCCACCCTGAAAAGTCATAAAGCTGTTTCAAAGTCCCGAGTTTGAGAAAAGTTCATTAAATGTACATAGAATTTCAGTAATAAGATCCGAATATTCAGAAGTAATTCTTGAGTAATATCCGAGAGCTTAGAACTAAATTTAGGAGCTTTTAATAAACAAATTTCCAAAAATATATGTCAGAAGTCCCGCTGGTTAAAAACCAAAAATCTCTTCGTTTACAGTATTAATGATTAATTTCCATACAATGCTTGATAGACAATTCCTGATGAAAAGTATGTTTTAATTCTGAAAATCGTGTTCGTTTTCACATGCTTAATAGCATCAAAATTCTAATTACTCAATTTAAAACGGAAATCAGAATTCAAGTTAATTTCTTCGGGCACTCTCATCAAGTTCCTGCACGACATATAGTAGAATATTCTGTGGCATACGCAAAGCGTATGTGCTTACGTCAGGTGTCAATTTTAATCAGCCTCTGGGTGTTACCTATATAATGCGATGACGCAGATTCGCATTTCCATTATAGCTTCGCAGAATGATTTCATATTCAATTTATTATCAAATAGTAAAATATTATAATTGTTCCATTTGAAAACGTCAATACCATGACCTGAAATCCAAACAATTTTCTCAATGCATTTCAAAACGATCCCTATTTCAGACTTTACCCCTTTCCTCTCACGGAGAAAAAAATGGATGGTTAAAGTTAGATGGTCTAAATTTAGAGAGCCATTCAGTCCTTCTATATGGTCGAACGATGAAAACATATGGTCGAACTATCCATCCATATGGTCGCTTTAGTCATCTTCGAGGGCTGTCCTAAAGGGCTGTCCTAATATGGCCTATATGCACAACTAGATGGCCAAAGTGACCTTCTATTTCTCGTTTTTATCTTAAGTGCGAACTGATTTAATAAAACCCATTAAGAAAATCGAACTATTTTTGGTTCAAATTTAATTTTTTTGATTGAAAAGTATACTCTTATATATCCTATTGATTGAAAATGTTCTTTTTTGGTTGAAAATAAATTTTTTTGTTTAAGTTTTAACTGCATTTTAAAAACTTCGCTTTGTTTAGGTTAATGATTCAACTTTTTGGTAAATAATGCTAATAAATATTTTAGGTGCAGAATTAATTTATTTTGGTTCGAAATTGTACTATGGAATTGAAAGTTTTATTGGAAAATCAACTATTTTGTTAAAAAGTATTGTTGAAAATAAAGTTTTTTTTGAAAATTCTTCTTTCATCTTAACAATTTTGTTTGTTTGTTTAAAACTTCGGCTCTTTGATTAAAAATTCAATTTTCTGGCTTAAAGTATAATCTTTTTGTTTGAAAATTCATGTTCTGGTAAAAAATTGGTCGATTTGGTAAAAAATTAACTTTTTCTTAAAAATTTATCTTTTCATTTAAAATTCTGAAACTTGAACCATTTGGTTAAAATTCTGTCTATTTTAATGAAAATGCATTATATTTTTATTCAAAATCTTCGAAATTTAGCGCGTTTCAAATTAAATTTAGTATTGTGGATTGTAGAGTCTGCTATTTTTGCTATGCTTTTTGAAAATTCTACATTACAAAGAAATTGTCATGCTGAAAGCGAATATCCGGAATCGAATAACTGCCACGTAAACGTAACAAAAATAAAATAAAGAGTACTCTAAATTTGGCAAGGCAGTCTGTGGAAATAGTAAACAATAAACCTAAACCCGGGCTGATTGTGAGTCGTTGAACCGTAACACAAAGTGTACCTTCAGAGGAACTCGAGCTTTACAAACCCTCAAACTGACCAAGGTTTCTCCCCACATCCGTCCCCACATCCTCGAGCCGTGTCAATATCAATTTCAAAGCTTTTGTCGCGCTTTTCTTGATTTTGAGAAACACCTTCTCGAGATTCAAGAAAAAGCTGATGACTCGTTATTTTTTTTCTTAACGTGCATCGTAGGCGTTTGTATGTATTTCCGCTCGAGTGAACCGTACCATTTCCCCCGACACGAGTCGTTCCGTTTCACGCCTCGGCGTAATGGAGAATGTGATATAAAAACCTACCCGGACAAAATTAAATTGATGCAGTCTGGAAAAAGTATTGAACAATGTTTTGGAAAGGTATTTTAACGAGGTTTACAACAACAAAAATTACTAAATAATGAAAAAATTATTTTCCCTTCATTTTTAATTTTAAAAAACGTTTCTGAGTTTTTCTACAAAATCGGCATTTTTGATATTTTTTAATCAGGCTAGGAAAAAAGCTTTGATTTTTTCTCTTGAAAATCATCCTAAAACGAAAATGGGATGCAAAGTATTGGTTGAGTTGTATGAGGTAGTACGAGTGCGGGTACCCCGCGCCAACTAGCTACAGCACTGCTGGGCCTGTTGTAGTGGCTCATTTTTTTTAAATGAAAAATCAAGCTGAAAAGTGAAATTTGATAATTTTATCAGGAGTTATGTACCATTGAATGTTAGCGGTCAAGGTGAATCTTCAAAAATTCGGACCCCTGTAGACTGCAGACTACAGTCTGGCAAAGTTTGAATAAGATTGGCGACATCAAATTTTTAGGCAGGGACACTTGGTAAATTTTACCCCACATGTGAATTAATATACGCCCCTTATAATATATGCCTCCTATACCCTTATTAGCCTCTCCCCTTACATCTTTCCTATAAAACCACCCCTTTTTGCACCTTCTCTAACTCTTCCTCACCCCCTCATCCCATTTATCACCATACGTACCGCTATTTTGTCGCTCTCCTCGCAGTCCAGCCATCTATACGTCACTCCGTTTTTTCTCTTCTCATCAAACCTCTAATCTTCCCTTACTTCCAAAAGTACCTCTTTCTCCTCTTTTCTTCTTACTCTTCCACTCCTCTTCCATAGCCTCCCCTAGCTTTTTATCCTCTCTTCTAACTCTTTAAGCTACCTACTATACCCTTATTAGCATCTCTCCTTACACCCTTCCTATAAAACCACCCCTTCTTGCCCCTTTTCCAACTTCACCTAAAACCCCTCAACCCATCACCCCATTTATCACCACATAAACCGATATTTTCCACACTCCTCCTTGTCTAGGCATCTAACCGTCAGACTATTTTTCTCCTTTCATCAACCCTCTTATCTTCTCATACTTCCATACATACCCCTTTCTCCTCTTTTCTTCTTCCTCTTACACCCCTCTTCTGCTTTTTGTCCCTTCTCTAATTTCCCCTCATTCCATTCATCACACTTCATACCCCTAGTTACCCCTCTAACAGGTCGCAACGAAATTATTCAGACCCCTCCCCCCCACCAATATGTTGCATAATTTTAACGAAATATTCTCAGCCATATCTTGTCAAATAATACAATTTCGTTACTTAGTACCCGAGATACCCGAATTAACAAATACGTAGAACTTATTAAAGTAAAATTAAAGGAAATCAGAAAATTAAAACAATATGGAAAATGCAACAAAGGGCCTACATTCTCCTCAAAAATTAAAACATGTGTGTCATCTAGTGAAAAAATATCCATGAAAAACTTAGTTATTAAAAAATTGTTTAAATTACTATTACATATCCAATTATTTAATATTTATATGTTTCCATAGTTGAACTTGAGGAAAAAATTATGTGCTTGCGTGCGTGTTATTTTAGTAAATAGATCTATTTACTATATAATTATAATAAACCGTACTTTTGAGATTTTTAATAAATAAATTAAGTTTATGATTTTGACGAACTTAAATACTGATTTTATTCTTAAGGTATGAAAAAATGGCTCTCCTTTTAAGCGTTTTGAAGAAATTAATCTCATACTCTCCGTAGCTTAGTGGATATGAGCCTCAGACCAGTAATCTGAAGTTTAGACCACAACGAATCTATAAAAGAGTCATTTTTCCACAACTCCAGAAACAAGTTAAATATTCAAAAATTATTGATATTAGACCCGTAGACGAAAAAAGTTAACTTCAATTTATTGAAAATGAAACATCTTCAAAGAATGAATTCTTAATAAAAGAGTTTAATATTCATCCAAATAATTGCACGTTCTAACTCTAAAAAATGTGAATTTTCATCAAAAAAGGAATAGCTAAATTTTTGGTTAAAAAAGTTAACTTTTAACTGAAAAGAGTTGTTCTATTAATTCAGTTCGCACTTAAGCGTGAAAGTGCGAAACCTTTATTGATATTTATCATGAGGAAATTTGCTAAACGTTATCAAAGTTTTTTAAGGTTACTTTCACTGACCCGTTCTACCTCCTACCTCAAACTGGTTACGTGGTTTATGGATTGTCTTTCATATTTAAAATTCTGGTGGCATTGCCATTAGAAAATTCCCTGTTGCTCCGAGGACCTTTGAACGTTTTCTAACGCCGGAAAAGCAATAGTGCAGAAAGTTTGAAAATTCCCTTGGTGTAAAAAAAGCAATTCTGATTCTAAATTCAAATATAATTCACAAAAGTTAGGAATAATGCATTGCCGAGTGCGGTTCTACGAAGACGAGAAAAGTTACAGCTCTTGTCTAAACTGCGACGCTACTACTCCCGAGAGTACGAGGTCGTAAGTCAGTGTCCACTGTCCAAGTCCAAGAGTTCTCTTGGCTTCGAGTAGGTAATGCATTATCTCAGATGAAAATTAAATGCGGCGAGTATCAGCAGATCGATCACTCGAATCATCCAATAAAATTTTGTCGAAAGGAGCAAATTGCGAAAAGAAATTACCTCCGAATAGCTTCTGTCTGTCGTAAAACATATTTATATGATCTTATGCTCTGTTATAGAATAGCAGTAAAACATATAAAAAGACTAAAATTCAATTTCACCCGCTCCATATACTTTAAATGGTTGTAAAATTCTTTGAATTTAAAATACCGAGATTTACTGAGTGAATGTCATTTTTATTTTGGTATATGATTACTTTATAGCAAAGGAAATCACAGTCAGGTCATTTATGCGAAGTAGGGATTAAGATTACTATCTAAAATGGGGTCAACATACTCAGTGGTCTGATTCAATTTTAGATAAAAATCATCTTCCAATAAGCAGCAAATCTTTTGTTTTCTTTCGGTTAGGTTTTGACAAGTTTGAATACTCAGGGTGACCGCAGGTCAGGGAAAACTCAAGAGATGTGTTGGTCACGGCAAGTCAGGGAAAAGTCAGTGACTTAAAAGAAAAATCGAAAGTCAGGGAAAAACTGCCACACAGTCACTTTTAGGCACTGGTTTTTCAAAAGGAACTTTTTTTGAGATACAGCCTCTATAGTCACTTTTTTAATGAAAAGACCGTTTCAGTCACTTTTCTTTAAATAAATTAACCCATGCATTAAGGTATTTTTAGAAGTCTTCAAGAAATTTTCAAGAGCATTAAAAAGTTTTACAGTATTTCAAAATATTTCAAAAGATTTAAAATATTTGAGGGTATTTTAAATTATACCAAGAAATTTGTAATAGATTATACATTTTTTAAGAAATTTCCAATGACTTGAATTATTTTAAGTGTTTTAAAAAAAATCTTGACATTTTAAAGAACTAATTTGATGCCTGTAACATATTTTTGTATTTTTCACTCTTTAAAAGAATTTGGAATATCTTAGGGTATTTTTAAAAATTCCAAGGTATTTTTGTGAAATTTAAGAGATTGCGTGGGATTGCAAAGTATTGTAAAACATTCTAAGGAATTTTAAAACATTATGAAATATTAATTTTAATGCAATAGTTTGAAAGGATTTCAAATATTTAAGGATATTTTTAAAGTTTTCAAGGCATTTTCAATAAATTTCAGTCATTTTATGAATTTTTAAATATTTTAATAATAGTTTAGGATATTTTAAAACGTTCTCCTGCGTTCTTAAGAATTGTCAAAAATTTTAAAGGAGTTGCAAGAATTTTTATGCTTTGAAGAAATTAAAACAAACTTGTCAAATAATTTCCTAGAATTTCGAAAAATATGGAACGATATTTTCCAGACCCTATAAGGTTTTATAGTATTTTAAACAATTATAAGATATTATATCAGATTTCCAAGGATTTTAATAATTTTAAATCTTTGAAATAATTTCTCAGAATTTCAGAAAATATAGTTGAATTTTATTTCATTTGACGGAAAAATTCCAATCAATTTTTTATTTTTTTTATTAACTTGATCGTTTTTTAAAGAATTTTAAAGGTTTTAGTGTATTTAAAAAATTTCAAGAACTTTAAAAGAGTTTTAAGCAATGTTCAGGGTTTTTTTTTAAATGTTACAGGATTTAAAACTTCTGTGGGTATTTTTAATAGATTTCAATAATTTGAATTGATTCTAGAGGATTTCTAAGATTTTTCTCATATGGAAGAAAATTCCAAGTAGTTTTTAACTATAACAAGTGTTAAGAGATTTCAAAATATTCTAGAGGATTTTTGTACATATTGTAAAAGATTTCCAGGTATTTTCAGGACATTGAAAAATTTTCAGGGGATTTAAAAATATTTCGAAGTAATTCAAATATTCAGTATTATTTTGCCAAATGCTTTTGACGTCCCTTGCATTTTTCTAAACTTATTTCAGATTTACTAAATTCAATAAATTATTTTATATTTTTATATTTGTTTTCAATTCACTTTAATTGTTTTATAAATTTCTTCAAATTCTTCTTATTTGACCTTGAATGCCTTTTAATTTCAATGGAACTTTGCTTATTTCTTTCATTTTTCCTAAGCCATTTGAATTATTTTAATTTTGGAATCAAGTTAAATTGTTTTGATGTCTTATGAATCGAATTCCTCTAAATTGCTTTTAGTTTAAAAGAACATTAGTCAAATTATTAATGCATATCAGTCACGTTTAATTACTTTTCAACTTTGTTCAAGTAAGCTAAACTGTATTTTTATGGTAAAATTGATGGAATTTTGAAAGTAAGGAATTTTGTCCACTCAGCATTACATTTTCCAAATAACTTCTTTTTAATTTCCTCTGAAACATAGGTAACACTCTAGAATTAGTTTCAGCTGATCGTAAGCTTTACGCCTTTGGCATATTTTGGATCAGTCATTCCAAAGGGAAAATGTTACCCTTTGTGGAGAATTCTCTCATGGATGATTTCCCATGCAGATCAGAAACACAATAAATGTGCTCTATTCAGCAAAAATGCTCAGTTCTCGTAAAAGAAAGACAAGTTCACTGACGTGAAAAAGAACTGGAGAACATGCACTTTTATGTCGGGAGTGGTGGTTTTAACTCAGGTGTGTGTAACTTTTGCAGTGAGCAAGATACACCTTTCCTTAATACAGAGACGCCAACTTGCATCCGTATTTGTTGGAATAGATGGAGCTAAAATGTACTGTTTCTGTAGTTTTGTTCTAACCAACGGAATTCCTCGAGGGAATTTACCGTTTGATCTTACCTTGACTATCAAAGCCCTGATGTGCACGGTAACATCTAACGTGTGCCCAAGTTCTTTGCAGACGTTGCATGGTTCAATGTGTGCATTGAGATTGAAGCACAGAGTAAGCATCTTCTGTATCAAAAGCAGCCACACGTCGCACACAAGCAGGTCCTCTGATCGAGACAGATCGTGATTCCTGTATACATATATTCTGAGCTAAAGGTACCTCAGGAAGATGAGCACGTCTGATTTCTTCATCGACCTATCGACCGGAAATGTTGAATTCGTTTGTGAATTAAAGCTCTTTCGGATATTTCCGGACTCTGATTCTGGAAATGGTGTATACACACACACACACACACACACACACACACACATATATATATATATATATATGGCATGCGACAGGTGTTTTCTTTTTAGATCTTCTATTCTTTATTGGAAAACATAGAATCGAAAATAAGGAACTGAAAAATTGATGCTATTGGTATCTTCTCGATTACGCGGTTTAGACTCAAGCCACTATTGACATCATTTAACACATTTTTAAAGCGATGGCATTATTTTGAAGAAGAAAAAGCAATAAATGCTCCTTTTTCGTTATTAATCGCTAATGCAATAATTTTTTTACTCTAAGATTAAAAATATTCTCAAATTTCTTTGCTGATTCGGTAAAATAACATGTCAATTATCTCAAGTAGAGAAATCGGGAAACATTCTTTAATGCTAATATAATAATTGACTCAGAATTTCTTTATTATTTACTCATCAATATAAATACCATATCAATCATCATTCATTTATATTCAAGCTTAATCGACAATATATTTTTTATTGAAAGAGTTTCAAAACCAGAAATTGGATTTAATCACATTCAAGAATAAAAATATCATATTGTAAGCATCCGAAATAAAAACAACGCTTAGAATTGAATAATTAAAATAAAAGGGATCAGTCTTAAAAATGAATACAATATTACTTGCTCATTTTCTTCATAACGAATAATAATTTTTATTTGCAGAGAAATATTGTGCACAAAAAATGAGTGTTTATTGGGGCGTTCATCTGAAATGGATGAAACTTAACTCCCGCCTCTTCACAATAAATAAATAATTCTTCTTACATGCACAAAAATATTATATTGCATAGATCAATAATCTCACGTACAAATGGAAATTTAAATTAATCATATGGCTTTTTGTGATACAAGTAAATGATGTAATTAATTTCTTCAGTAACTTATTGCAGTTTTAAGAAAATTGTTGATTTTAAATCAAACAACTTTGATATAATCTGATAGTAGTATGTACACAAAAAAATTAACAGATTCCTTTTAAATTTTTAATTTGTAGGTAACCTTATTGATTTATGTGATATTTTCGTGCATATAAAAATGATTATTTATTGAAAAGATGTGGAAATTAGCTTTCATTTTTTATATATAAATTAATGATTCTATATACTAAATAAGCCCTGTATAGATCTTTCTTAACAAAAATATTTAAGTCGTAAAATTACAGTTTCAAAATAGGACTAAAATTTTGACTCGCGAAGGACCTGGGAAGTCCATAATAGGTTCTCGCCATTAGTCCTGCTTTATACCTAAAAGTGCTGAAATTGGGAATATGCAAGACTTGGAAGGACTAATTTAGGACCTTAATTGTATATAAATAAGCTCTGTATAGATTATACCTAAAAACTCAAGTCCTACAATAGCAGGATTAAAATGGGACCAACATTTTGACTCGGGATGGAAGGAATCTGGAAAAGACTTGGATTTTGACACTATTTTTTATCCCTGAAGAGAATCCGAGTTCAACCATTTAAAATTCAACAGAATACTGCGATTAAATTAAAATAAATTGTAAAATAGTATAAGGAATCAGATAAAATAAATCATTATGAGAGTCATAATCTGACTCTTGTGTTGTTTCTCGGTAGAAGCTAACTAGAGAAGAGGTTGCGTGTCAGCGTCTAATTATCGCGGTTCTGAGGCCGTGTGCTTTGCGGGCGTAAAGTGTGCAGTGTAGGTGAAAAGGTAAACCAGACTAGGCTAATAATTTCACATTTGTCTTGCATTCTGTTCATCTTCATGCTCATTTGTGAGCATCCTAATTATGTTATCTTCTTACCTAATAATTATTAGCATAGGCTGGCATTTCCGGATGCATAAGGCCTAATGCATAATGGGATAACAGTGGATTAGCAGTTCAATTTTAGGGAAAATTTTTCTTAAAAAATGGTGTATTTTTTTAAGGGGATATTTTTTTTTAAATACCAGCACAATTAACCAAATGGATTACCAAAAAGGTGGGCAAGCGCCCTCAAGGAAAGTTTCTACATATTAAGAACTTAAACTTGAGTCATCTTCGAGTCAACTTTTTTCAATGCCTTTTTAACTTTAGATGAAAAATGAAAAATCTCGATCTAAAAAATAGATATTTTTCACCAAAATGGAAAAAATTTCAAATATAGGGATTATAGAGGAATTTCAGAAAAATATATAAAAAGGTGGAATAGTAGCACAGATAAAATGTGTTGCAGGAAATTTTTTAAAGAGATAAAGTGTTATTCAAACAACTTCGCGTTTTTAAAAACTCATGTGTTGTGATGAAAAAACAAAAGAAAGTTTAACCGATATTTGGTTAAAGTTTATCCTGTAAAGTTAATTTTTGTTGCAGCGAATCTTTCATTGAAAATCGTTGTAAAGTTTATCTTCTATTTTTTTTGTGAGAATGACTGTGATCTCTGCAATGTATAATAGATATTTCGCATGATCAGGGTTATTCTTGAAACTTCATTGAAAAACATTCAGAGATAATTTAATGTTCTATTTTGTTACATATTTTTTAAATACATATTTGGAATTTTATGAGAAAAATTAAAACTCCATTCAGAAGAACTCTCCGAGAAATGTTTTTCCCAATGCCCATTAATATAAATTGTCAGTCGGGAGTCTATAATTTGTGTTTCTGCTCTCTTATTATTTCTTTCCAGTGAGTAAAGTAAATGTTGAACAGCAATGTTGGCGTGCCTTCGAAAATTACGGAGTTACATGAAGTAATAGAAATTTTTAAGTTGTAAAAGAGAAAGATTTAGGTAACTTTTGTGTTTAGAGGTGTGCAGTCGTTTATCCGAATTTTCAATACAAATTTTGATATGCTTGAAGCATTGGATTTTCCGGAATAGATAAACATCTAACTTTTCATCAAACAGGCTTGATTAGGGAGGGATATATCACAAATTAAGAAAGTATCTACCCAAAAAGCAAGTTAGAATCTGAGGAAATAAAGCCGGCAAATTTAATAAGGTAGTTTATGTATATAAAGTGTCTAGACTGTTGCATGACCTGGAGAGAATGTTACATGAAGTTCCTTAATAATAATTAATGCAACTTTTGAAAGTGTAGTTAATAGTTATGTTGCAGATAGAGAATTAACTGGGTTACGGGAAAGGAATAATTACTAATTCCGTGTCGCGTTTTTACAAAAGCTGCATAAACACGCGCAAGAACATTAGTGCAAAGTTCGCGAGACAGGGGCTGTTTTGCTGTCGTGACATGCGGCATCTGTGCGTGACATCTATAGCCGCGTTCTCCCAGCAGCAAGGCTTGAAGTCAAAGATTATTCGACTCTGGTTAATAATTCTATTTATGTCCCTTTTAATTACATTTTCTTAGTTCCTATCAGTTCATTATTTCGTATTTTAGATACCTGGAAAAACTATTTAATTTCATTTACAAAAAATTCTCTATGAAAAATGTTACAAGATCAGAATTTCGGTCTCTAAAAATGGATGGTAAGGGAAAAATTAATCTCCTTATTTTACTTTCTTGATTCCACTTGCACTTATTAATTTAAACTCAAGTCTTATAAATTTGTTCAAATTGAAGAAAATAAGAACTTCATCGCCGCTTTTTATCCACCATTTGCTTTCATTTCTCTGTTTTATCACTTAATTGTAATTGCATGTCGAAAGTCATGAGCACGCAATAGGACTGAAAACCTTCTTAAAACGTGACAAAGGAAAACCTGAGATCAATAAATCCATTAACGACGATCAAGCAGAAGTTTCGCGACCTTTATTGTTTTATCGATTCGGTTGGATGGATTTTCCACATCCAAGCTCAAACTTAGTTTCTTTTCCTATTATACCTATAGAAGACCTATTTAAACACTGTTCGTGTTTCGCTATCTGGAACGTACCCTCGGGACTTAAGAAATATAGCTGCTTGCCCTGGATTAAAGCGATACTCGACCATTGTCATTGTGCACTTTCGACCTTTCAGGGAAAAGAAAGATTATATAGTGCTGAGAATCTGAAAATAGTTGCTTTATTACTATTTTCGATTAACTGCAATACTATATTGAACAGAGATACAATTTATATTTGTTCTCCAATGCGTTCTGGCTGACTCTTCACTGAAGTCTGGCCAAACATTTACCTTTTCTACTTAGAACTTATTTTTTCTGGCGTGAATCTGTTCTTCAATATTTATCCTCGTATTTATTTTATTCCTGAGCTTAGACAGTACCATAGCTTTAAATAGGGTTAGTGTAATATAAATACGTTATTTTAACCATTTAAAATCGAGCAAAATTTTGAGAAAATTCTTGGCCATCGTGTCAGGATAATTTTCTATTTGGAAATATCATTTTACTTCTTATTTTTTTCCAAATGCATTATTTTCCAAAGGAGCGTAGGTACCCGGGATTTTCTTTTTTACCCGACGTAGAGTATCTTGTACTGTTTACGGAAAAAAATGATATTGCACAAAAATTCCCTGGCCTCAAAAATTGTCCACATCAAACTAGATAGTATGTCTTTTTTATATTGGCGTAAACTTTTTAAAAATATTGGAAAAAATTAAAAGTTGGGTTTATCCTTCTTCTTTTCATTTTTTCGAAACTCGATGATAAAATAAGATTTTTTTTTGAAATTTTCACCTTTTTCAATTATCTGTTTTCATTTTTTTTCAATTATATTATTCTCGTAAACAATGCAAGATAACACTAAAGAGCAAGATGTTACCTATATGTAACAGACATTATTTGAAACTTAAATCAAAAAGTAAATATAAATTGAAAGTGCAACTGATAAATATTCAAAATAAAATTCTGTTTCAAATTAAAGGGCTTTACATTTGAGGGTGGTATTAAAGATTGCAAAAATTTAAAAAATTGTATTTAGTAAAAGCTTAAACTTAACTGAAGAGATTCCTAAATTGTTGATTTTACCTTGCTATTAAATTTGTTTAATTCAATGCTTTTGAATTGAAAAATAATACAAAATAAATCAAACGTTTAAAATAAATTAGCCGTAAAATTCCGGGGATCTAAATTTAGGAATGAAATGCTTAAACGATTTCAAATTAATATGTCTGAAATTAAATTTCGTTTCGAGCTTGTAAAATAAATATGAATTAAGCTACTTTAAACTGACAATTCTATCATTAATAATATTAAAGAATAATAAAATGTTTCAAATTTAGCCATACCCCCCCCCCTAAAATTTCGAATGTCTGAAAATATTGAAGTTTATACTATAAAATGGAAAGTTACATAAATTTGGATAGCCAAATTTGAGAAAACGTGCTCCTTGAACGAAAAAAATATCCCCTCCAATTTTCTTGAAACCTAATACGATTTTTTTAAACTTTTTATCATTGATTCTAAAACTCAGTATTTAAAGAAGACGATTTTCACTTTTTTTAACTTGAATTTTGGATTTCTTATTTCCGTCGAATGGTGAAAAAACGTGCTACTCGAGTGAAAAGAAACTTTCTTCCTAAATTTTCACGAAACCCTGGAAACATTTCCCAATAAAACTTTATAAGGTTTAATTCAGGACTGATTTATTTAAAAAGTATTTTCTCATTCTTCTTTTAAATTTAAATTGTTATTTTTGAGAACATTTTTGATATATCATGTACTAAAATCGTGAAAAATGTGAAAAGGCAGTTTATTAGGCTAAGGCCCTGGAAAAGTAGAATTAATTTGAAATCGATTCATGAACGCCTTCCACTTGAACGTTAGCAAAATGTGCTTTGGAAAATTCTTATTTTCATACTGTTGATATTTTCGTGTGGGGGAGACTACCCTACTGTATTAAAAATTAATAATTAAAAATACTAATGAATGTTAAATAATTAATTAAATATAATTAATCATTAAGGCGCGATAGTATTATTATATTTGAATTATCTAATTGTTAATAAATCCTTATAATTAAGGATTGTCGACTGTATGATCATTATCTATTGTAGCTTCGTCTCTCCCCTGTGTCCATTTTTTTATGTTTCGGAAGGTTTTAAAGGTCTCTCCACTTTCGTAATATTTTTTAATTAACTGTCACTAGGCGATAATTGATGTTCAATGGGCCCTTGGTTTTAAAGAAATAATTTTAAAATCTACAGGAATATAAATATATTTGTCATTTGTTTGTGTCTTTAAAAGTTACTGTCAAAATATACCATCTGGACTTGGCATCTTTAATGTAAGAAATTCATTATTTAATAACTAAGTGTTTAAAATTAAATAATAACAATAATTACGAAGTGCAGGTTTTTAAAATTGGTTTAATTCTTGTTGACAAATGAATTCAAGTATAATTAAAAGTTACTGAATATTTGTTCTATGTGATTTAAATGCTATCGATAGTTTTCAAGAGAATTGAGAGTAAACCAGAGGTAAGAAGAGGCTTGGAATACCCTGGCTGATTCGTTTCTGTCACGGTAAAATGGATCCGTGATCGGAAATCGTTCGTGTCTTTATTGCTAGATACAGCCTGAAGCGAAAACAGACTATTCTGAAATCTAGAATGTTAACGCGTGGCTCTAAAGTTTCTAACACTGGCACTGAATGAAAAAAAAGGAGAAGAAAAATAAAGAAAATCCCAGAAGCATCTGGAGGTATCGTGGAGTCAATTTTCCCTTCGGGGAAGACTTTATCAGCAGGAGGAAGGGCAAATCCGATAACGCCATTAAAATAGCGTATAGGAATCATTCTCCCGTATATATCAAGTTCCGCCTGCAGGCGGATGTG
Organism: Druon quercuslanigerum; assembly: GCA_010014905.2. NCBI lineage: Eukaryota > Metazoa > Arthropoda > Insecta > Hymenoptera > Cynipidae > Druon > Druon quercuslanigerum. The sequence continues at coordinate 8,664 of JAAAKG020197733.1, read as the reverse complement.
AAGTCGCGATTACTGAAGCAGATCGATAATCAAGCGTAAGCCCGAGATTTTTCAAACATACGCCGCACAGCTCAAAACTTCCCACAGAATGAAAACTGATTTAATAGATTTATTGGCAACTAATGCTATAGTTTATTTGAATATTAATCTTAAACGATATTTCTCAGCTCCAATGGTTATATTTATTTTTTTAATCAAGTCGGACAATAACAAAAAGGTATATACGAATAACATTGTGGAAATTAGAATTATTTTTAATAATATTCTGCGGTTTTATTCGGTTTACAGTCAACATTTTAAATTGAACTTTTTGTAATTTATTTTTTATGGTTTTTTAACCTTTTTCCATATCATTCATGTTTTTTAATATCAAAGACTTTAAACCTGAGCATCTTTAATTGCGAGTACTCAAAACTGAAATGGTAACTAAAGTATTTATATTAGAATAATTCTAAATTTAAAAGCGTCTGAAATTTTTAAATAAAAATTTGCAAATAATACCTAGACTAGAACAACTCTAGACTCTAGCAAAGAAAAAAATGATAAATTAAAGTATAAACAAATTGTTTGATGCGCATATTTAGTTTGAAATGTTTGTGATAAAAAACATGTGTAATTAAGGATGTTCCCTACCTATAGTCCACGTCGACATTGAGCTTGTTTAAGAAAAAAAAGGTTTAGGTTAAAATTGTTTATTTAACCAAAGTTATATGTAATTTCATGGTTTAGCTTAAATTTCAGATAAAATTCGCATGGTTGGATTTCATTAAAATTAAAAGCGCTCAGGAAAAAATTAGTTCAAAACATAAATATATTATTGCTAAAAAAGTTTTTAAAAACAATACCCAACTATAAAATAAAGTAAGGAATCTTTCAAAGAATAAAATCAGCTGTTGAGCATTAGGATTGGATAAAAATGGTAGATTTTACAAAAAAAAATAAAAAATTTGTTAAACAAAAAGTTACAAGAACCCTTAGATATCTCTTTCAAAATTCAAAGCAATTAACATTGTGTCTATTTTTGTTCATTTTTTAAATTATTATAAATATTGTATGATATTTGGGACTGATTGTATGTGTAAACAATTAAATAAATAAATAGTTTCGAATTAAAAGCCTTTTTCAAAATTGCATACATTTAACGTTTTAGACATTTGACAATCTGTAAATGAGGTATATTAAAAAATCTACAACTAATTATCAAAAGTATCTCAATTAATTGTATGTGAGAGATAAATTTCAAAATTTTCTACACGATTGACCCTGCTGCCATTCTTCAAAGTCATTAATGTTTGTGTGAATCTGTCCTGCTGAAAGAGTTTGATAGGATTTTATTTTCAAACAAATGAATACTTTTTAATCCGTTTTCTGTATCCGCAATTTCAAGATTTTCCTTTATACTTCTATCAAATGCTTTTGATAGAAATTCTATCTAAATGAACAATCAATTAATCATGTGTATTGGAAGTTTACCACGGTATCCCGCTAAAAAAATCAATTTCTATCAAATGTTTGGATAGAATTGCTATTGATTTCCATCAAAGCATAATAGGCCAGTGTTCCAGTAATTCCCCTACATTCCTATACTTTTTTTGATAGAAGTTCAATCCATTCCCATCAGATATGCTATCATAAATTCATATCGATTTTAATACGTATTTTGGACAGAAATCCAATTCAGTTCTATCAAATTTGAAATCCCCCTTGTATCAAATCCTGTGTTCAATGATCTTGGAAGTTTTGATCTAACTTTATAAGTAGATGAATCTTTTACTTTTCTTTTAACAGTTTTGTTATTAAATTCTATCAAATCTCATTCCCCTCAAACTCTTATCAAATCCTGTTTAACAGAACCTGGAAGATTTCTATCGAATTTAGTTCCTCGAAAATACTTTTCTTTCAAGATATTTTTATTAAAATTGTCGCAAATCTTATGCAATGAGAATCTTTTGATAGGAAAGTACACTCGGACGCCGACAATTTCACAGGAGCGCGTGAAATTTTCTCCCCTATACCTCCACCCTTTCCGAGAGCCGACCGCAAGTACGCCTGTGTGTGTTCTCACGCATTAACCCCAATATCTGTGCGTCGCAGTTGTGGGAGCCCCTTTGACGGTCGTGTGTTTGGAAATCATGATTCCCGAACCTCTCGTACGTTCGGTGTCCAAGTGGATAAGATTTCTCAATGGATAGAATTTGATATAAATTTCGGAAATTGGAGAAAATAGAACTTGATAAAAGTTCTTCATGGACACGATTGGGTATAGGATTATTCAGAATCTCTTGATAGAAAAGAACATGATTTCCCGACAGATAGAATTCAATATAAATTTACAAAATTTCGGCAGATGTGACATGATACAATTTCTTTATGGATAAGATTTGATAGATGGTTAATGAGAATGTCTTGATAAAAAAAAGATTTGGTGGATTGTACACGACTAAACATTCCCGCAAAATGTAGGTCATTTGATTTAGGTGAATTTCATCGTTTAGCAAGACACCTCAGGTGTCAGCACTAGCTTCACATATATACCTACTATTTCAGCTTCACATTTGGCCTAGCTAATCTCACGTGACCTTTATTATTAATGTGACCGCTGTTGGAATCGTTAATGGCTAGGATTCTGCTGCTTTTCGAGCAAAATCGTGATGGGAATAGGAACAGTTGCTAACCAGTCTACCACATTTGATCTTCGTTGTCGCACTTTTCGGAATGACCTGATCAAATATTTATCAAACGTACACCTTTGGGGCTATTTCAGAGAAAAAGGGTCGTTATCTAAGATGTAATTTAACGACTTTATGCACATTATAGCGAAAAGGCTGGACAATAACGTTTTTACAAAAAAAAACTTTTAGATTGTTCACACACATCACTTAAAATATCACAAATTTTATATAAATTTAGAATAGGTTAGACTTGAACTTTTATTTAATTTGCAGTTTAATTTCTAACTTTTTCAATGATTAAATCATTCACTTAAAAATTAGTTATTTTAAATATTTTCCTCTAAAAATTCCTTAAAGGCTTTTATTTTCATTAAGATTTTTAATTAAAATTTTCTGGATGACAGATTTTTTAGCTTTAATTTGGAACGTGTAAAATGTAAAGAGTTCCATTTTTAGTGCTTTAATTTTCAGTTCAGTTTTCATTACTTTAAATAAACAAATTTTCAGTTTTTAAAGTTTGATTTTTTCAATTTCAATAACCGTGAGAAAATTTTGCGAACTTTTGTACTAGGTACCACGTCTATTTTGTATCGATTCATGTGGCTAACCTTTATGCACTTTTATTTATTTACAATTCACAGGAAGTAAAAAATCTTTTAACATTCTTTATTTTATTTTTCAGGTAAGCAAACTTCAAAAGATTTCTCCAGTTTAGAGATGTGTGAGTAACTAATACAATATAAAACATTACAAACTTTTCAATATACAAAAACATATTTCAATCGAGTTGGTTTGAAGAAGCATTTTTCTTACTAAAAAGTACGTAACTTGAAATTGAATTCAAGGAACGGTAAAAAATGTATGCAGCAGTCTCTCAAGATTATTTCGCATCCAGGAAACGAAAGGGAAAATTTTTACCTCTGGAAGAGCACTTTACTCTTCTGCAGCAAAAAGAGAGTTAAAATCGGGATCGCTGTAATTTCTCTCAGGCTTGTACTAAACCGCTGAACTTTACCACGAACATGATCCAAGCCAAAGGCTTCTTCTTCGCGACTCGAGGATATCTGCAAAGTTTAGAAGATTATGTTTGATCTTCGTTCACCGAAACTTACCAGAACTTTGCAAGAAATACATGCAAAGTTACCCGGAGAAGAATATGAGACATACTCTCATTACTTTCCTATAATTTTGAGTCTGGATTTCTCCTCTAAAAGATTTCGTAAACAAGTGATTTGCTCCCTAGCTTCCAAGTTACCCCAAATGTCACCTGCAAGCCTGTAATCTCTTGGGGGAACTTTATATCCTAGCAAATGAGGATATAAATTTCCTAAATGAGCTATAACTGAAAAAGTTACTTTTTATGAAATCCTCACATGCGGCATATTAAACTTTGAAATATTTTTGGGCTTACTAAATTTTTTTACTTTCAAAGTAAGTTGTTTGCCTTTTTCCTTTATTTCAGTTCAGAAAGTTAGAGCAGTCACGTGACTTTAAAAATAAAAAACTAGGAAACCCGGTGGCGTTCCACCTATTTGAATGAAACCTTTTGCATTGTGTTCTTAAAGATGTTTAATGAAAAGTTAAACAAAAAATCTTGCCGCTAATTGTTATTTATTTGTTTGAACAAAGATTTCCGTAAAATCATTTTTAAAGTTAAATAACTTGAACAAATGCAGTCCTAAAGCCACAAAAATCGTATATTTCTCAAAATAAATTATTAATACTTGACATGCATATTTCTTAAGGCATTGATAGATAATATAAAATAAGTTAGAATTGAAATAAAGGGTGCAACCATCTTTAAATCGAGCAAAAGACCCCCAAAAAATTTTTTTTGACGTTTATCTTTTGAGTAACCAACTCTCAAAGTAAGGGGGTGAGTTTCATTTCGCGGGTGGCGCGCTCCTTCCATGGCTCATATATTGAAACAAGATGGTTTTTTGAGAAAAATTTATAAGAATTAAATTGTACAAGGGAAAATTCTGCATAATTTCAGTTATATAACCTATCGTCCAAAAACGACCCCCTTTCGAGATATGAGCTGCGGAAGGAACGTGCCACCTGTGCGGAACAACTCACCTCCTACTCTGAGGGATGATTACTCTGAACGTATGGCCCGCAGAGGTAAAATTCATACCAGAATTCTTATTATAAATTATAAGTACTATTTTTCTGAAAAAAGTCATTTGTTTTCGATACCCTCTTTCCAAGATGAACGTCAAAAAGTATTTTTAGGGGTCTTTTGCTCGATTTAAAGATGGTTTCACTCTTCATTTCAAGTACAACTTATTTTATGTTATCTGTCAATGCCTTAAGGAATATGTCTTACTTCCATTTGACCTTGAAAATTGACCTTTTAGAAAATATTTGGGATTATAGATGAAAATAAATGATAAAAGTGATGCGAGCTAAAATTAAATTAAATGAACGAGCTTAAATACTATTTTGCCCGCGTGGAGATCTTTATTTAGTGGATATGATTAGAGTAAAGCGTAAGGATCTCCCTATATGGAATTATGATTCAGTTTACGTATCCTTGTCGGATCTATGACTCATGGTGACTTTGTGAAGCTCTTCGCCTGGGGCGATTGTTAGAGAGATTATTCAGCTACCTGTGTCGGCGCGCTGTATAGATTGATATAAAATTTATACCTCCTACACTTCCTCATTGTCTCACATTTCTCACCTGAATTCCTTGATCCCTAGCAGTATACCGAGGTTTGACTTGAGCAGGATCTGGCTTAATGAAACAATAATATATAATACTATATAATAAAGATACAATTTTTTAAATTTTGTATTATTAAATTTGATGGTCCACATTTTTGTAGAGAATCGTCTAGTATTACGGAATTTTCCTTTTGACGCTAATCTCATGAAAATTCCACAATAATATATATTTTCGTAATATTGAGTGGTATTTGTGGTTGAAAAGGAAGATTAAGAGAAAAGAATTTCATCTTCAGCAGGTTCTTGACTTTTTTCGTTATTTATAAGCCCCATCAGAGCGAAGGCGGTTTAGGACTTTAGGGTCGTTTATCCTCCATATGCGGGATACGTTTCAAGAGTATTTTTGAATCTCGTGATGCAGTGGATCGGTGACCACCTGGCTCCAGATCATCCATGTCACCAATATGGTATAAGGGGAGTCCAGCTCACCCTCATCTCGAGTGGCTGTTTATATTAACACCCTTCCTGCTCCCTGTTCTCTTCTCGTTTTCTCAACACGTGTTCTCGGGATCAATAGTCTGAAAAGAAGTTACGAGATTTATGATTTTTCAAAGAAATCAAAATTTGTGAAACTTTCACTAATTCAATTTGAAGTTACTAAAATTGAAGCGAGAAAAACTAATCGGTGCTAAGTTCACTCAACCTACTTTTACAGGAGAAGCAAAAAATCTTTCTAGAGGAAAAATTTACGACTGATTAAGAAATTTGGTGTATATATCTGAAATACATATTTTCATTTATTTAAGTAACAAACAATATTATTTAACAAAAATTTAAATTACTTGTAGTAAAATAAATATTTTATTATAATTTATTCATTTAGTTCGAATTTTTTAAAATTTAACTATTTTTAAATACATTCAAATATTAGGGTTTAGGACTGAAAATGTCAAAAGCTTAACGTTTTTACTGAAATAGAAGTAAAAAAGCGAGAAATTCTTATTTTAGAACAGATCTTTCGCTGCTTAAATTGTTATTTTTTATTGTTTGTTTAAACATGACAATTTTTATTTTTTTACTTCATATTATAACATCAATCTATTTTAGTCATGTCCATATTCTTTTAAAATACATACTTACAATTTCGATTAGATTAGCGAATTAAAATTGTTTAGCAAGAACAACATTATTCAGTTCAATATTTCAGAATTTAACAACTGAATGTATCATTTTGCCCTAGGATCTAACTTGCTACAAAAAAATCATAACATTCCAAAAATGTATAAATACTTACCGATTTTTTAAAAATCACTATTTGTATCATAATTTACTAAATTTTGATAATACTTATAGGAATGTTATTTAAAAAAAAAAACATATTTTAATCATGTCTTGAACACAAACATAATTTGAAACTTTTAGAATTTTTTGCAAAATACTTTGCAGACTTCCCTGTAAAATGAGTACAAAAATTTTAAGAAAAGTTAATTATTTCTCGAGTTACTTTAATTTTTTAATAACAGCAAAATTTGACGTTGTCTTTCAATATCTTTTTATTAAATAGACATTTTTCCTATTACTTGGGTTCATTATACGCATCATTTTATGCAATTAAGTGTTATTGAGAGAACAAAAATAATATGTTAAAATTATAAAAATTAAGGCACATTGCATTTCAAGTCTTCAATGTCGACTCCCACAATCAGTTTAAATCTGTTTAACCGTTCAAGGGTATTTAATTTAATATCAGTCAAATCTTACTACGAAAGCTCTTAGTATCCTACCATTTCATTTTCATGCATTTTACGCTATAGAAATTAATTACCTAGTCAAAGAGTTGTTTTATACATAAAAGCATTCTATAGATTTTATAAAGCCTAAAAAGCTTCTGATTCCGATAATTACAACAGCATCTGAACAATGTTCCCGGAAAGATTCGTGAATTTCAAAGATGAAAGAGCAAGTGCCTATATTCAATTACCTCAAGTTACTTAAGATCGTCTCCCTTTCTGGAACTGCTTTTATTTTTGCACGCATTCTTGTTTTTACTTAAACGGGATGTTGGTCTCGTGTGCTGGTATGTTATAAATCAGTTGATCAAACCTATTTATCTCACTAACACACACATTCCATATCCAAGAATAGGTTCTGAACTTGGTTCAAACGTACTCCATAGCGATTCAGATATATATCAGTAATTCTCCACAAACAGGTCGTTTCCTCAGAATCTCACAAGGGGAACCTACACCCTTCGGATTTTATTTACAGTCACACTCCTCCCAGTATTATATCAGTGCCAAACCTCTAAAGTGCTAAAGTAATAAGATGCGCTTTTCAGCGAATCTCAAAAAAAAAATGACTTTAAAAAAATCTGCGCACGTTCTGTGGACTGCGATGCAAGAGTCTTCCATAGCGCTCCGATTTTATAACCGGAAAGTATGGGCTCGATTCCTGCTCCTGGAATTTTTTGCCAATTTGTTTTATTCCAATTTTTCCATTTTTGTTTGCGATTGATTATTAAATTTATTTAAAACAAGACTTAATCATTTTTAACTAATTTTTTCACAAAAATAAATTCCATTTTTTTACTCCTTCCATTTTTTCAAAACTAATACTACTTTTTAGTCAAACCTGTTTTGTATTTTTTCAGTTGAGTACTAATTTATCTCGAAAGTACTTTATTTGTTTTTAGAATTGCAGATATCGATTTTGAGAACTTTTTTGTTTCTCCTGTGAAATCGTAAAAATATGGGTTAGGCCCTTATGGCATACTACCTTCCACTTATAAGTTCTAATAAATATGGTAATATATCCAAACATACAAACCCAATAAAAAAATGCATCGAAATATTTTTTAACTTAAAATCCTTAAGCCCTGGTATTAAATGAGGTGTTGAAAACTCTTGAAATCTCTGGAAACCTTTAAAACCATTTTAAATCTTTAAAAAACTCTCTTGTAAAACCCTATAATACCTTCTGTAATCTCTTCAATTATTCTGAACCCCATTGAAAGCCTATTCTTTGAGTCTCTGAAATTGGTCTAAAATCTTTTGAAATCCTTTTGCCTTCCTCAAAATAGCTTCAAATATTTCAAAATACTTAAAAAACGTTGCAATTTTTATAACTCTTCAAACCTCAAAGATAATATATTCATAGTATTTTTAAATTCTGTGAATAGAAACCTTCGAAATCTTAATGACTGCACGGAAAACAATATGGAACTGTAATATCCCATTAGTAGTGCCGGAATCATTTGATCCTGTGTTTAGAAACAAATATGCCCATGTATGAGATCATTTGGTTCCAAAATAGTTAGGTGACT